>JADRCD010187613.1:0-11077 GCA_019843815.1 Montemys delectorum
ATGAGATGTTGAAGGATGCCTGGACACTGAATCTTTGTTTTAAGAAATAAACAAGTCTCAGTATGGGTGTAGTTATGTGTGGTTCTCTGTCCTGTCTCCTTCTGTCTGGATGCCTGGATGTATGAACTCCACTAGTATAGACAAAGCACAGAACACTAAGCTGCATTTCACCCTACACAATCATCAAGTGATGGGCTTGCAGGAGGCACTGAAACACCGCTCAGGGGGTGGGAGAATGCAGTCTAAGATGGGGACCTTAGCCCAGGTGAGAAACAATGCAGGCTGAGGCCAAAGCTGGGGTTCCCTAACTCCTGGATACCCAGGTGCCTCTGGGAAGCGTGAGGAGTCAGGAACAAGGGCCCAGGCTGGTAAAGAGAAATGTAGGTTCTGTGGCTCAGTAAGGAAGGCTTCCCCCTATGTTGGTTCTTGATGAGAAAGACAGTCCTTGCTTGTCCATATTGTTTATTGGTAGTAAAAGATAAATGCATACAACTTCCTGAGGGTAGACCAGAGATTAAATACCTTTTACAAAAAGGAATGTCCTGGAAGGAAAGCTTATTGGCCTGTCTAAATACCTCATTAGCACGGAGAGCTTTGTGTTCTGTGCTATGTGACCAGTGGTCACCTTCTTTATGTGGGGAGTTGTGGTCTCGTGTTCCAGGCCAGGAATCTGGTCAGGAGTAGGCGAAACACCTACCATCCTCAGGTGGGTGCTGAGGTTTCTGAACCCACTCAGCCTTACCAAGTGTCCTGGCACAGTCCACTGCCCCACAGCTATGCTGTGGAAACAAGGGGTCAACAAGAGGATAAAGCAAGGCTGAAAGCTGGTGTCTTGGAAGGCGTCCACTACAGAGTGGCTACTGGAGCAGTAAAAGAGATCCTTCGGATGGCTCACAGACACGTGCAGTTTGCAGTCCAAACGGCCAGAGATTCTAACCCCTAATGTATCTCTACAGAGGGAGCCTCCAACCTGGGTTTCCTCACAACCCATGTGACCTCTGAAGGGACTTTCTCTCCTGTGACTGCCAGCTCTTGGGGGCTAGAAGCTGTGTAGATGGCACAGACAACCTGGGGAAGTATCCTCCTTAGAGGCAAAAGGATGCTAAGCGTCCAGATCTGAGCCAGTCTAGTTTATCCTACCGTCTCTGGTGACCTACAAAGACCCAATGCAGAGTCTCCATGGTGGGGAGTATGAGAAGCCTATAGTTCAGGTGCTTATGGCTGCTGAAGGAGGATAAAGTTACAGAAGGCATATCCCGCAACTCTTGCATACATTCTACCATGGGCATAATGCTTGCAAACTAAAACCCTGTAGGGAGAAATCGTTCATTCTTCTATTTTAAAGAGACACAAATATGTCCATTCTGTTAATTTTTGAAAATTTCAATGCTTACTGCAATTTCTCTATCTTTTCATCATTTCTTTATTTTTAGATTAATATTCAGAGGCATTAGCATGTGAAATTGGTCTTTTCAGCAGCTCAAAGTTTTGCCCAACCTTTATGAATTCATTGGAGGCCTGGTCTCAGAAAAAAAAAAAGGCACAGCTTCACAATACATTGGTTTATTCCCATTCTAGATTTAATTTCAACTCTCCAGACCCCACAAAGAAATCTTATAATACTCAGTATGTCCTTGGGATGCCATTGAGGAATTCAAGGCCATGGGCTGAATCATTATGGTTCTTAGAACATCTCCAATGTGCAAGTAACAGACACAAGGACAACTTGACTTTTCAATATTCTAGAATGCTCTATCAATTTCTATCTAAATTGTAATAGGTAATTAAAATATACAGATATATGTATAAATCACTGCAAGATATGTAACAGGGAATGAAATATTGTGTTCATAGTCAGCTTTACCTTAAAGAATAATGAGCCATTGGCTGCATGAGCTTGAACAATGTTTGTGGTTTCTTTGATGGCCCCTGCATTGTAAACATCATTGCTGACTTAGCTCCAGGGCATGGGCTTTGCTGGTTCAGTTCAGGGTTCATGCATCCGAGCTAAACAGTCAGGGAACAGTGCACCCCAGTAACCACTGCTCCTTAGTACACTTTCCTCGAGTCTTCCTGTGTGCCACTTCACGCATTTCTTATGGTTCTTGGAGGAGAGAAACCACATGAATGTCTATGGCCAATGAGTTTCTAGGAAAAAAAAAAAACATGCACTCCTAGACCAGTGCCTTTATTGGTATGAGATTGCAGAGGTCCTCTTCCCTTTTACTAGGATAACTGGGAAACTTCTAGACCACTCCTGTCATCAGAAATCTTGGAGTCAAGGTTGATCCAGAGCATCAAAAAGAAAGTAAATGTGCATTGTATTAGCCACTGGGACACTTTTCCTGTAACATTTGAGATTTTTGTTTCTGAGCAGAATATACCACGAGTCTTAGAGAAAGCATGCAAGCCTCAAAAGTATGCCAGCCTATGTTTCTCCACACGTGATTTAACTTCCATTCTGGTTCAGATAGTGATGTAACATCATGCAGACGTTAGTGGTAAGCTTTCACACAGGCATGAACAATATATCTACACATATTTGAATTTCTCTCAGAAAGAGCTAATTGGAGTGTGTAGTATTTTTGCATTTTATGATTTTAAACTCATGCCTCAGTGTCTCATCAGAGGTAAGGAGAGGTGATGAACATGTATGCAGGAGGGTAAAGGTAGTGCCTAGGACCTTTGGTATATCAAAATGGAGCCTGATCACCTTTGCACTTCTCCACAGCAAATAGGCTGGAAGCTAGCTGGGTGCTGACCTTTTCTCTTTTTCGAAAGAGGAGGAGTGGGAGGAAGAGGACAAGGAGCAGGGAGGAAGAGATTCTACCATGTGAAACAATCCTGTAATCTGAAATGAACTCTGAGCTCTTGGTGATGGTTCCAACACTCAAATCCTTAATCTCCTATTTCATAAATATTTTAAGGGGACAGATGTCATTGAATTAAGAAAAATATGATGGGGTGATCCCAGAGATCTGGGATCAAATTCCAAAACTACACTGATCAGTTGTGGATTTAGAAGAGGCAACTAAATTCTTCTATCCTTGCACCAACTGCTGTAGAAGTAGGGGGTTAGTAGATGTTGCCGTGATAATTCAATGTAGTGTTGTCCATAGACTGCTCAGCACACAGAAGAATGTTTGGTATATGTGGTAGGTGTTCAGTAAACAGTTGGAGTTGTTTTTATTATTACCACTACTTGGGAAATGGGTGAATGTTAGCATCTCTAAGGTAGAAAAATTATTTTAAAAAGAAACAAAGTCAGCATTTGTTTGACGCTCAACCTACTTGCTGTAGCCTGATTGAGAGGGCCAATATGAGTGTCAGAGCAGGTAACGCAGCAATACAATTTTCTACAATGGAATTTCTTGTTTCAGCCAGAGGGTGGGAAACAGACTGGAGCTATGATTGCATCCAGAACAAAACACAATTTTAAATCCCAAGGAGGCAGGCAGGAAGAGAGATGAAGGCATGCAAAATTTGGAAACAGCCAGGACTTGGTTTGATGTCTAGCCTTTTCTCTTGCCAGCTGTACAATACAGAGGAAAAGATACTCTTGACACTCATATCCCTCATGGGCAAGAAACTTGGCAGTCCATAGGGGAGTACCTCTCCCAGTTGAACTGACTGATTGGGCTATTGCAGTAAAAAAAAAAAAAAAAAAAAAAAAAAATCAGGTAACCTGGATTAGGTACCAGAAGAGGACTGATACGTGCAGTGGTCCTTTCCACGAAGCCATAAACTAGGCTCCTATGACAACCGCAGTGAAAGGAGCGATGTACTTGAGGCACAGAGAGGGAGGAACCCACCTCCAGGCAGCAATGGAGCTAGGCTTTGTTATCTGGAAGGTTCCCAAAGGCTAAGCTGTTGACAACCGTTCTGCACACTTTGTGGTGCTAAGAGAATGTGATAGCAAGTGTTCTGAACCTAGAAGGTCTTCTAAAGTACCGCTTCCCCACCCCACGTGGCAATCTCATTGTCTTTCTGCTGTAGCTGCTACAAATCCATCAGGATGTCATCAAAGCCACTTCTTTTAAGAAGTCCTCGCCTATCTCCTCAGCCTATAACAGGTACCAAAGAAACTCAAAAGCATCGACTCCTTACTTGGACCCACCAGGAACAGCAGGGACTCCCATGTAGGATGGCCCACCCTGGAGGTGAGGACAGTTATCTGTGATGGATCACCTTGTAGGAACCAGCATGATAGATGACAGCAATTAACAGCTAACTTCTTATCGGACCACCCACCTTGCAGAACAGGAGGTAAGAAAATGGCAGGTAGGCCCAAACCTTGACAAGCAATGTTTAATTACATGCACTTCTTGCTCTGGCTCCAATCTTTCCTCCATTTCAAAGCTTCTATCTCTACCCTAAAGACAAAAACATCGAATCCTGTTATCTTTTACTCTTCCTAATGCACACTGATTAAATTCCCTTTCCCTTCACCATTCCTTGTCTCTTTAATTGGCATCCTAGGATAGATGACTGCCTCTAGCCTGTTGAGACTGGATGGAGCCTGGGCTTTTGTCCTAAAACTTGAGTTGCTAGTCCACTCATGTCTCTTCTTTGGGAACCCTATGGCATTACCTTAAATGCCTCAGATGTCTGCTGCTCAGATCTATTGCTATTTGAGGAGGACTGAGGTCTTTGGGTCAAAAGCATTGTAAATATTCAACGGGGAACTCACAAATTTGTTATTATGAACGTACCCGCCTCATCAATATGTAGGGGGAAAGGCTCACTCCAACAAAAGCAGTATGTTCAGTTGACAAGGCATATAATAGAAAGTTCGGTGGCATCTGGAGCTAGTGGCTATTTCTGTTGTTTTAGGAACTCCTGACCTGGACTTTATGGAGGCTGTGGTGAGTTACTTTTGACACTTTCAAAGTTACAAAGGTCAAAGGTGCCATAAAGAGATGGCAGCTCTCTGAAAGAGTGGTCTCTCATGGTTTCCTTGAGACTCAGATCTACATAATATCTACCTCAGAGTAGCTGTCATTGACTGGACCTATGCAACGAGAATAATTAGTAGACTCCACTGGGAGGATTAGAGAATAACATGCCTAAAGGCCAGGCTTCCAGGATCTATCAAATTCAGTGATAACCTGGTGTAGGCCACTATGTATATATATACATATATATATATACATATATATATATGTATATATATACACATACATATACATACATATACATATATGTATATATATCAAAGTATATATATATACACACATATACACATATATACATACACACAAAGTGTATATATATACACACACAAAGTGAATTATATATATGTGTGTATAATTTCAAAGTGTAGTGTGTGCGTGTGTGTGTGTGTGTGTGTGTGTGAGAGAGAGAGAGAGTCATATCTGATGGCTGTAACAAAATAACATAGGGGGGTTGGGTGGGGTGGGAGGTTAAACAACAAAACTGTATTGCTCACAGATCTGGAAGCTGGTGTTTCAAGATTAAGGTGCTGGCTGATTTGGTTCTTAGTAAAGCCCCCTTTGTCATCTTGTAAGTCAGCTGTCTTCTGGCTGTATCTTCACATGGGGTGTGCGCCCCTTCAGACATACAAAAACTAATAGCCTTCTGCTATTTCTGAGTTCTCGGCACCTCATCATTTCTTGCCTGGTACCTTAAACTGGGATTTCTCAATGTCAACTGCAGATATTCAGTTGCTAAGAGAACTGTAGGATGTTCAACAACATCCTGGGTTGTTTGCTGTGTTCCGTATGTCACCTAGATGTACAGCACAACACATGTAATTGTTAATCATCATAGTAAGTGAAGCCAAGCCTCCACTTTAAAAGTTAACATGTCATTTCATGATCATTAAGTACATAATGTGAGCATGTGTCAAAGATTACAATGCCATGCAGTTTAGAATAGTAGCCCTTGTGTACTTAGGTTGCTCAAGAAATTTAAAAACAGGTGTTCATACGTTAAATGTCATCTCTCTCTTTTTTTTTTTTTTTTTTGTCCTGTTTTGTGTTTTCTTTTTCTTTCCTTTTGCTTTGGTTTAGGGTCTCACCTTGAAGGGAAGACTGACCTGGAATTCTTTATGTAAGCCAAGCTGCCTTTGAACTTATGGTGATCCTCCTGCCTTGGGCTCCTGAGTGCTAGGATCATAGGCATATGCCACTGTTCCTTGTCTAAACACCATTTTAAATAATAACTTAATGGCACTATTACTGTTGTTTTCACCATTAATGTCTTTTGGGGACTATGTTTTTCCAATGCCTAGTCACCTCTAATGGTCAGAAAAGCATTATTTTATTTTGTTAGTAAAAAAAAAAAAAAGGTAATTATTTAGACTCTCCTTCTTATACATTTTTTGCCTTTTATCGCCATTTACAAACTATGATGAAATCAACACCCATCACATATCTACAGTTTGACAGGCTGCAAACCTACCATGGAATTAGAGTTGGATGATCAGAGGGAAAGTAGGCATTTCAATTGCCAACAGACCTACCAATCTTTCCTACCCAGCAAAAGTGTCTGAGAATAGCAGTTTCTCAAGTCCCCAGCTGCACTACGCATTGCTGTGCTTTTAAGCTGAAAGAGATAGCTCATTATACTTTTAATTTGCATTTCAGTAATTTGCAATTACCAGTAAGGTTGACCATCTTTTCCTGCCTTATTGAAGTTTGCTTTTCTTCTGCAGATTGCTTATCCATTTACACCTCCATTTCTCTACTCAGGTGTTTGTCTTTCCCACATCAATTTTTAGGAGCTCTTTGTGGATTCTAGATGTAAATCTTGATTTATTGTACATATGGGAAGTATTCTGTTAGTAATCTATTTTTTTTTAACTTTGCAGTAGCTTCTACATCCCAACACTATGGTTTTCATGAGATCACATCTGTCAATCTCTTTAATGCCTGAAAGTATACTTAGCATGACTTCCAAATGCTAGAGAACTGTACTTGAGATATCTTCAAGACTGAGTCTGGATACTCTCTTGAGCTAGAGATGTTGGGTACCCTGGAAAAGTAAAGTGCTTTTCCTCTACTCTTCCTGAGCAGTGACCAACACAGAAGTCTTTGATGTCTGCAAAACTTGTAGAGAGCTTTCCTTGAAACATCCATTCTTCAACAGATACCCACTGCGTGTCCTGTAATCCAATTCACTGCTGACACTCTCTCCCTTTATATCATCAATCCAATGAAACAAGGACTCAGTCTCTGAGACCCTGCCTCCTCACTCTAGATGCCAGATTCAAACCCAGGTTGTTTTATCTGCACTGATACATCAGCTATAAACAGAGATTCCACAACCTCTCATCAAGGTTTATTGATATATTAGACTGGCTCACAGATTTAAAGGGAACATATTTAAACCAGGTACTGGAAAGTCTAGGGATCTGTGGTAGAGCGCATGCATAACATTCCTCTAACAGTTGCAATTCCTAGACCTGTATAAACAGAATATGGTGGTGCTTGTCTGAAATCTTAGCACTTAAGAGAGGGAGGCATGAGGGGTTCAAAATCATTCTCTGCGATGCCATGGTCATTATGAGATCTTGTCTCAAAGACAAAAACAAAACTCTTAAGAGTACAGATAGAGAAGTTCATAGGGAGAGGTGTACAGACAGAGAGGCCTGGAGTGTCCACAGCTGGCCTCCAGGGGACCTCTACATTATCATCTGTGCAGAAGCTCTTTAAGTTTTAATGGATGTTTTATTGTGTAGGCATGGGTGATCACATCTCCTCTCCTGAGAGGCTGGGGAATAGGGCTAAAAATACTCTTTAATTTTGTTGAGGTCTTTTGGGGACCTATCCAAAATCTACCCAGGGGCTCTCTGCCATCAGTCAACTCATTAGCATACAGAAAGATGCCATCGTTTTGAAAATTACAAAGATTTCTGGGGTTGTATGCTAGAAAACAAGACAAGTTCTGAATGTATGTATTTCACAACATCACATCTGTGTTTTATTTTTCTCCTTTCATATGAATGAGGTATTCTCTTGCTTGATAAAACCCAAAATCTATACTTACATTAAACCCAAACCCAGAATCCACATATTTGTTCACTTCAGCTGAAAGCAAGAAAGAACGGGGGTTTCTTGTCTCAAGGCAGACAGCTGAGTCAGCACATGCATGGCGTCCTCCATGAATAGAAAAGCTTTAACAAGGAAGGATGAATAGACAAGGTGAGTGGAGTGTATGGAGCAGGTCCATTTCTTTAAAAGTAAGCTCTTAACACTGTGGGTCTTGTAGCCACCCTTTCCATGAGCAGTTGTTTAGAAGCTGTCAGTCTATGAGTAGAATGTTTTTACTGTTCTTGTAACTCATGGGGCTATATCATACCAATAATAGGCAACTTTTTGAACTCACACAGGTAGTAAATGGCAAATCAGGATTGGAACCCCAGTGTTCTGTACCAAATCAGCTCCTTTTATGGCCTGTAATCTATTTACAGAGCCAAGGAGTGAGTGTGTGTGTGTGTGTGTGTGCGTAGAGGGGGTGGGTATGCACTCCTTAGTCTTCATATCTGAGTCTCTATATGTAAAGGGAAGTGGAATAGTCGATACATGTATGCTTTTCTAAAAACAATTATGATTTCTATTTAAATGAGCATTCTAGTTCAAATCTTTCCTGGTTCTTTGAGTTCTTTGTATAGATCTCCTCAAGCATTCCAGATAAAATGTGTGCTCAGTAAAACAAGACTGATAATTTAGAACTGGGAACTAATTTATATTTATAAATACAGGCAAATCTAAAGGAGCCAATGAGCTAGTAAGCTAATGATGTGGTTCTCTGTTGCCTGGGGACACCTTTAGCTTAAGTGAGGCTATTCCATTTGATTTAAGGGAATTGGGGTTTACAATACTATAGCCACAATATGCATTTAACATGATTAGTTTTGGTGGAGTGGTCCCACTTGGTTATAGGGAAAATACTGTGTTTCTGATGTTAGTAATGGGGAAACCTGTAGGCTTGCTGGTCATCCATCTGCAGATAAAAAGATTGTGTCAAGGAATTACTCAGAGTTTTAACAAAGCCCAAGTATGTCACATGTCTGCAAGTCTGAAGTTATCCCATGGAGCAAAGCCATCTAAAAAAATTGATATTGGTGGGCAAGATGGAGCTAGAAAGAATAGAGCACAGACTTCTCGTGAGCTAGCTCAAGGGGTTATCATGTGTCATGGCTCCTGTCCTTCTGGGCTGGCTAAAACCATTATCCTTGCCATAAGTCAGGTAATGCTCCAGCTTAGACTCCCTATGTCCATATACATAATGGGTTTGGTACCTCTCTTTGGAACTTTGAGATCTCTCTGTGAGTGTTGTTGTTGTGGCTACATTTACCGCTCTAGTATGAGCTTTGGACTGACCTCAGCATTTCTAGGGTGGACAGACACGGCTTGATAACAATGTCTAGTTGTCATTGAGCATGTTCTCTCTCCCAGGGCCTGTCTGAGGCTTTACAATATGAGCACATTCGATATCCCCTAGGGCTAAGAGAGACCATTGCCACCCTACATCACAGGTGAAGAAAAAGAGATAATGTAACTAAGTAAATGAGATTATACCAGTTTCCTGTGGACTTTCAGCTGATAAGCAAGAGTTGGCATAGATTTTGTGCTGACTGGCTTCCAGCACATGCTCTAACAAATGTAGAATCTATGCCAGGCTCAAAGACATCAGTTAAGTGGAAGGACAATTGGCTTATTTCATCCTGACAATGGTCTCTCAAGATGACACAGCTTTATGAGAAGACATGTCTGACTACACAGGGGAACAGTCTCCCTCCCCACCCAGGTCTATGCTGTGAAGTCCTTTTTATTTCCAGAAATGCATTTGTATTACTATCTGACATGGGTCATGCTCAAGAATGGGATGAACGAACATTTGGGAAAGACCAGAGGACTCGTCTAATTGTGCAGGAGAGGTGAGGACCCAGGCAGGCTCAGGACTTTTCCTACCTTCACCTTTTAGAAGACTTCATTTCCTATATCCTCTTGCTCTCTCCCTTTCTTCCCCCTCAGAGAATAATAAATCCTGGATGTGTATGTGAGGTGCAGGGTATTTTTCTTTAAGAGCTGCTTAAAAGAGTAAGATAATGGTGATTTTAAAAAAGTCAATGTAATTGTACTCAAATTATAGTTCACTTCACGGTGCTGTTGTAAGAATTTATAGAAAGTATTTAGGGTAATTTGTACCATATGCAAGTACTCAAATATTGCCGTTGTTATTTTATATGTCTGTGTACCACTTTGATAAAGGCAAAGGATGAGGAGCCAAGGCCTCAGAGTCCTAGTCCCATCTCCTTCACTTATGCATGTGCCTTTGGACAAATTCATGGCCCCTGCTTTATGGCAGATTGACTTCATGGTGGGGTGAAAATGGTGTGCATTCAGTTGCTCTGGAATTTCTCCATTTCTAATCTTTCCATGGTTGGGTGACACAGATCAGTACTCTCTCAGGACATTGAGTTGTAGCAGTGAGCTGACACTCCCATCAGCCACTTGATCATAAGTAGAAATAGTGCTCTGCAGAGTTCTGTGTGGTAGATGGGTGGTAGATAGACAGCAGTGCGAAGTGTATTTTAGACTTTCAACTTATTTTTTAACATATAATAATGTACGAGATTATAACTCTATTTTAAGTTAAGGGGCATCTACATGGCCTTTCTTTTTTATTTGATTAGATGTTAAGTGGTGATGATTTGTGCTTACTAAGGTGCCACTTTCCTTATGTATGTATATTAAAAGATGACTTCATTAAGACAGAGCTCTGTTCCATGGAACCAGCATTAGCCAAGATTGATCTACTGGCAACACTAAGTGTAATGACAGACAGGAAGCTCCATCCCTAGAAACGCTTTGCAGAAACACTGAAGCTACAATCACCATTGACCAGAAAGGGACAGGGATGGTGGAAACCAGAGTCCAGTACAAGTCCAGTGCTGAGGTGGGAAGCCTCCTCATGCATTGCTGATTGATTGTCCTGACTCTTCCAGAAGAAAGTCACACCACCTACCAACAAATGTGGTTTTGACTTCTTCCCAATTAGTTTTAACTACTTCTTCTTCTTCTTCTTCTTCTTCTTCTTCTTCTTCTTC
>JADRCD010187613.1:11177-24285 GCA_019843815.1 Montemys delectorum
TCCTCTTCCTCTTCCTCTTCCTCTTCTTTTTCTTCTTCTTCTTCTTCCTCCTCCTCCTCCACCTTCTCTTCCTCCTCTTCCCCCAGTTATGCCTCTTACTTCTTCCTTTTATAAAAAAATCTTATTGTTTAGGGACTCAAGTGAAATTTTAAATAATTATGATTGTGTTAAGCAGGCTATCTAAGCAGACACTGTCTGTTTCAACATTACATCCACTGCTTCTCATCTACTGCAGTAGATGCTATTAAGATTAAAGAAGGCTCATCTAGTACTAAAAAAACTAAAAAGTCTCTTTCCACTTTTAAGTTAGAGGGTGCACAATTCAATATTCAGTGTTATAATAAATATTATTTTGTGTTTTCTTTTTCCCACTTAGACCATATAGTTCCCAAATAAAAGACACAAAACCTTTATATTTATAATACACCTTAAAGCACTAGAGCTAGGCAGATATAAGCCATCTATGCTGTTTTATCCATTTCCCTGTCAATAACCCAGAGAAACCACTTGCCATGTTCTGCTTAGACCATTATTATTTGCAGTTATTACTTATATAATACTTACAATTCCAATTGGCCAGTCCTCATGGCCATGTTCTCACGATCCACCTACCCTAAGCTGACTTCTTCCTTCTTCCTTTCTACTCTTGGTGGTCCCTGTCTCACACCCCAAGCCCAGGAACCAATGCCTCACCTACCTTTCCTCTGCCCAGCTCCAGGCTGTAGGCATCTTTATTAACCAATCATGAATAATTTTGGGGGGTAAGGTTTGTACAACAAAAGCTGGTATATGCAAGGATCTCCTCATCTTGGAGCATCCAAATCTTGGGGTAAACAATTTAGCATTTGAATACATAGCAGTATCAGACCAAGCCACTACATTTCCCTCTTTTTGTTTTAATAAAAACGCTATTTCTCTTATAGTAATAAACAACATATGGTAGGAACAATTATGAAGCAATAATAAAGATTTTAGGTAATAATTACACTCAAAAAGTTCTTTATCTAAATCATTTTCTATCATACATACACTACTAACCTAAAAACATATTAGCCCTAATAATTTTCCTACATCCTTTATAACTTAAGCTTAATTGCGAAACTGTAACTGTCTGGTCTTCAGCCCCATCAGAGACCTGAGAAGAAATAAATTACCTAAATATGGAAGAAATTCAGGGAAGCAGCTTCCAAATATTATAGAAATGACAGAAACAGCTGACTTCCTGAACAGTTACCAATATTCTATATAACATTGTAGCATCTATTTTCAGCCTTTTGTCCCAGTATATATGACAGACCTATTTGTGAAGCAGGAATTTTTCTAATTTATTTTATTTATTTTATATGTATGAGTACACTGTAGCTATACAGATGGCTATGAGCCATCATGTGTGTGGCTGCTGGGAATTGAACTCAGGACCTCTACTGGCCCTGCTCGTTCCAGCATAATTCACTGCAGCTGTTTTCAGACACACCAGAAAAGGGTGTCCAATCTCATTACGGGTGGTTGTGAGCCACCATGTGGTTGCTGGGATCCAAACTCAGGACCTTCAGAGTAGCAGTCTTACCCACTGAACCATCTCACCAGCCCAAAGCAGGAATTTTTAAGAACTTGGTTACCCAGTCTTTGCAGAGTTCAGAAGTCAACTTTGCCTGTGCTTTAGTTGGCCAGTTTCAGAAAGCATTCTATCTGCAGAAGGAGTTAGGGAATTTTCTTTTTCTGATAGCTAGTTTGCTGTAATTGAAGCCATCTCCAATTGGAAGTCCTTCGAAGTTCATCATCTTCTTTGAAATGGAATGGGATGCTGCTAAGAGCTAACATGTCTCAATGTCAAGAAGGCCTTAAATTAATAAAAATATCTTTCTTTAAATACCATATTCTGTGAGTCTCTAGGGTTTTTAAAGCCTATTCATAGTCTTTAGAATATTCATAGTATTTCTGAACAAGAAGACATTGCTTGTTTCTAGCTATTTATTATCTGTTCAATCCAGGACTCATATGTCAGACTAGTATCAGATATGACCATGAGTTTAACTGTCTGACCATAAACTTGTATTTCTGAACCATCTCAAACAGTTTGCAATAGCATCTGGTATTAAACCTTGCATTTTCAAATGAGCCACATGTGCATAACATCTACTTAAGCATTGAAAAATACATACATTATGTTGTAGCAAAATTTACCTTAAATTTTATATCAATATTCAAAGATTTCATTAAACCTTAAATCTGTATCACTATACAATAACTTATACCAATGTATCAAAAATAACCTTATTTCTGTATCAATATGCAAAATTCTGTACTAATGTATTAAAAATAACCTTATTTGAGAGTACAATAGCTCTAAGTTGAAGAGTAGATTTAATGATCTACCCTTTATTCATTATTTTATATGATATTCCTATATCTCCCCTTTTTCTTCTCAACCTCTTTCCCTTTATCTAAGAAAGAAAGGATAGAGAAATGGAAAGATAGAAATCCCTGAGGCTAAACTTCTAATTTCATTTCCTCCTGTCCAAGACCATAATTATTTATAACCATCTTTTATTAAATGACGACAAACATCCAACATCCATTGAATGACCAAAAGTCCACCATTTCTCCTAGAGTGTGGTGTAGTTTTTTTATAATTGCTTCCTGCTGATTATGGACATAGAATACCTTTTTGGGGGACCCAAGAAAATTAGAAAAAATGGTTAGTCTTAAGAAAGCTAGCTGTAGCATTTGCTGTTTAGTTTCTGTGGGATGGAAATGTACAGGGCTTAATTGAAGCCCTAGTTGAGTCAGCCTGCAAGGCTGGATGCAGCAAGGTCATATGGGGCCAGCATCCCTCCTTGAAACCATTTTGGAAGCAAGTCTGTGGAGGAAAGGCATCGAAGCAATCTGAGGGAGCATCAGGTGCTCCAGCATCCTCAGGGGTGCTGGATCTTGTCAGTGCTGCCTCCTTGGTTGTCATTTTCTTTGTATATACTTTCTCAAAAGTAGTACACAGTTCTATACCAACAATGTATGGGATGTGCAAGGGGCACAGTTTAGCCAAAGATTACTTTCCACCCTCCATTTGAGCATGTGAAAGACATCTGTCTTTCTTAAGTTAGTTTGGATTGTAACCAAAACTGTAATATAAATTTGTATCTATGCCAATTGAAAGGATGACATGATAAGTCTTGAGGACTTTGTAGCCAAAGAATTATTGGCTATGCAAGCTGAAGTTCTGGCCGCAGACATATACATGTCCCAGTCAGTTTTGGAGTTGTTGCAGGAGAGGGTTTAGTATTATACATTACCCATTTGTTTGGTCTTTTTTATTTTCTCCTTCTTTTTTGCAGCCAAAATCTTCAGGAGGTCTCCTTCTATCAAATATGATCCTTTTTTATTTTGGAGGAAATCCAAAGCCTTTTTTTCTTTTTCTGTTGACATAAACATAAAGCCTCTCTCCCAACATAACATATATTTTGTCCAGCAGTTTGAAGTCATTATAAATATAGACTGATCTAATCTAGCAGCATCTTTTTTATCTAAGTCTACTCCATTTTTACCTCTTTCAAAAAGGATGTACAATACCACCATTACCATTGAACATATAACCATTTTCATTTTGATAAATCAAAATAAGATTGTATGGAGTCCAAATACCTTCCTCTACAATGATATATGTTTATTATTATTTATTGAGACGGGGCTTCTCTGTGTACATGGGCTGGCTTGGATTTGTTCTGTAGATTAGGCTGGCCTCCAATTCACAAGGAACCAATCTGTCTCTGTCTTTGTCTCCCAAGTATTGGGATCAAAAGCAAGAGTTTACTTATTTAGTATCTACATACCCTTGAAAACATTTATATCAATTTTTATTTCTTTCTCTCGTCTTTGGACATTACTATCTATGTGAGTTTATTTATCCTATTTTTTCTCTTAATATAACATCCTTCTCTGTACCCAACTTAATTTACATTCCTTTCCATCTTAGTACCCAAATATATCCTCAAGCATATTGTATCCGCTTAGAGATTTTGGCCTGGGTTGTGTATCATGCACTAGGCTGAGCCATTATCAGTTATCCTCTGGGAGCCCCACATCTAAGGAGACTGCTTGGCTAAGCAAAGCAGCGTGACATCCTACTTTGTGTTAGCTCTCAATAACTCTTGGTTGCAGGAGATATGCAACCCATTCCCTAAGCAGCAGATTTATCTCAGGGTTATTGGCAAGGAAGTAGATAAAATAGCATAGAGGATTAATATTTGCCCAGCTCTAGTGCGTTAAGACTTATCATAAATATAGCCATTAGTTTTCCCAGCTGCTGGTGGGACTGCAAGTGGGTACAGTGGAAATCAGTTTGGCGGTTCCTCCAGAAATTGGACATAGTACTACCAGAAGACCCAGCTATACCATTCCTGGGTATATACCAAGGAGATGCTCCAACATATAATAAGGACACATGCTCCACTATGTTCATTGCAGTCTTATTTATAATAGCCTGAAGCTGGAAACAACCCAGATGTCCCTCAACAGAGGAATAGATACAGAAAATGTGGTACATCTACACAATGGAGTACTGCTCAGCTATTAAAAACAATGAATTTATGAAATTCTCAGGAAAATGGATGGATCTGGAGAATATCATCCTGAGTAAGGTAACCCAATCACAAAAGAACACACATGGTATGCACTCTCTGATAAGTGGATATTAGCCCGGAAGATCGGAATACACAAAGTACAATCCACAAACCACAAGAAACTCAAAAAGAAGGAAGACCAAAGTGTGGATATTTCATTCCTTCTTAAAAGGGGGAACAAAAAAACCCATGGAAGAAGTTTTAGAGACTAAATATGAAGCAGAGACTAAAGGAAGGATAATCCAGAGACTGCTCCACTTGGGAATCCTTCCCATATTCAACATCAAATCCAGACACTATTGTGGATGCCAGTAAGTGCTAGCTAACAGGAGCCTGATATAGCTGTCTCCTGAGAGGCTCTGACAGTACCTGACTAATACAGAAATAGAGGCTCACAGCCATCCATTGGACTGAGTATAGGGTCCCCAGTGAAGGAGCTAGAGAAAGGAGCTGAAGGATTTGCAGCCCCTTAGGATGAAAAACAATATGAACTAACTAGTACCTTCAGAGCTCCCAGGGACTAAACCACCAACCAAAGAGTACACATGGTGGGACTCATGGCTCCAGCTGCATATGTAGCAGAGGATGGCCTAGTTGGTCATCAGTGGGAGGAGAGGCCCTTGGCCCTGTGAAACTTCTATACCCCAGTGTAGGGGAATGCCACAGCCAGGAAGAAGGAGAGGGTGGGTTGATGAGCAGGGGGAGTGGGGAGGGAACAGGGTTTTTTTGTTTGTTTGTTTGTTTTTGGTTTTGTTTTTTTTAATTTCTTCTTTTTCTTTTCTTTTATTTTTTTCAGAGGGGAAACTGGGAAAGGAGATATCATATGACATATAAATAAAGAAAATATCTAATACAAAAGACTTATAAATATAAAAGTTTTTGTGTCTTTCATTTGGGAACTAAATGGTCTAACTCGGGTAAAAAAAATTATAGTATTTACTGCAACAATTCAGATAAACCAGAAGATGGAAAGATGGGATAGGTCATGGGTAGATGGATGGAGAGATACTTTGAACAATTAAAAGATATTATAAGGAACTGAGCAGGGTAGGCTAGCAGATTGGAGACTCAGAAAATAGAAAGTTTAGACCTGAAGACAGTTCACCAGTAGTATCCCCTAGTTCTGAGAAGACCAGTCTATTTCCTTTAATACTGTCAACAGATTAAATGAGGCCCATCTACATGGCGTGGGGGTAATCTGCCTTACTCCATGTCTACTAATTTAAATATTAATATAGTAAAAAGACTATCATAGAAACATCTAGAATAATGTTTCACCAAATAATATGGGTGCCCTCATGTAAGTATGTTTATATATTCAAGTAACTACCACAAAGAAGGACTTATCATCAAAATCATTTGTGGGAGGCAGGGGTGGAGGAGCAAGATCGTTGGGGCTTGTTGGCTGCCAGCAATGAAAAACTGTCTCAAGGGACTTAAGTCAAAGAGCAAGATATTAGATGCCATCTTTTGTCCTCCACACGAGCACACATGCACACACCTACACATCACATACAAGAAAAACATTTGTAGCATGTGTAATGTTTTCTTATATTAATCTATTTCATTTTCGTAGTATAATTTTGAATTTTATATTCTTTTCTCACTATTATGAACCCCTGTCCTGTAGATTTCCAATGATGTATGTACATGACAGGATCTCATTAGTTAGCTATCTTAGGCTGGTCTTGAACTTGGGAATTCCCCCTGCCTCAGTCTCCCACTTGCTGGGAGTACAGATGAGTATCACAAAATCAAATGACAAATATTTCAAAGCATGCAAAGTAAAGATAAATATTGGAGCATGCCAAGATCTTTCTGCCAGCAATTTGGTAGAGTGCTTTTTGGAAAAGTAACTTTTGAAGTATCAGTTCCATTTTCTCCCTTATCACTCTTAAGAATAACTTTGCAAGTAAACAAAAAGGCATGTGCCAGGATGCTCGTTACAGCATTACAAGGAAATGAAAACCTGGAAATAGCCAAACTGTTACCAGGAGAGAAAAACAAGCAACGAACAAGACATAAAAGAGACACTGACAGCTGTCAAAATTAATTTTTGATCTACAAAAACAATCTGCTTAGAGTTCTATGACATATAGATGGATTAACAAAACAATTAACAAGAAATCACTTACTATTTAAAAAAATCCCAATTTCCAAATATCAGGATATAAATACAAAAACAATTAACTTAAACCTGCTATTCTAATAATAACTGTTGCCACTACATCAGTGGTTCTCAACCTTCCTAATGCTGTGACCCTTTAATACAGTTCCTCATGTCATGGTGACCCCCCCCCACCATAAAATTATCTCATTGCTACTCCATAACTCTAATTATGTTACTGTTATGAATTGTAATGTAAATATCTGATATGCAAGATATCTGATCTGTGACCTCTGTGAAGGGGGTCGTGACCCCCATAGGTTGAGAATCACTGCTCTAGAGGATTGGCGTTTATCTTATATCTTGTTTTATAATAAAAAGATGTTGATAAGTTACCATGAAATTTAAATTTAATGCTAAGTTATAAATTTATAGACTATTTCTTAATTTCAATTATTAAAGATTGGTTATGAGTCCTGATGTGTTACCTACAGGCATTAAAAGGCTCATTACACAGATTATGCAGCATTTTCAACTGAAATTCATATTGAAAAGTTAAAGGCTAGATATATACAATATTAGTTTAGTCTACAACATAGATCATCTAATCTCTTGGCAGAAAGTAGCTGTACTTTATGTGAAATCAGATACTGGTAGTTTGATAGGAATTTTTCTCCTGGTTTGGATACTATAAATAGATACAAGGCCTAATTTTAACTCCCATGATAGGGACAGAAAAGCAAAGATACATTACTCTTTTCTAAAATGTTAGCTGTGTTACAAAGCAATCCCAAATATACCATGCACTGTTCCTTACAATTGCACAATATTAACCAAGGGAAGCAAAGGCAATAATGCCATGATCTAATAAACACAGCTGCAAGGAAAAAACTAACAAACAACTGGATATATTTCTCTATAATTTCGTTAAAGAAATTAAAGAGCCCTCTCAGCAGACCAAAGACTGGAAATTATTTTTTGATGCTTTTATTACACTGATCAATAACACATGTGCCTTTTATGAGACAGACCCTTGCTTTAGAGAGAAAATACAGCAGCCATGGTAATAAAATCACCTTCTGTCTACTTTGGTTCTTACATATGAGTTTAAGTTGCTTTCATTTGGGTAAGAGAAATGAGAACAACTCTCTTCATCAGTGAGGATACCTCTTTTAGGCTAGCCAGCTAGACTCTCGGCCTATTGACAAGAGCACAGGTCTAAGGGGAAGGAAATTTCTCCTCATCAGGATGTGGTTTCCTTGGTATTTTTATGGTGCTGATGTGAATCTCTTTCTTCTCCCCTCCACTTCCTCCACCCCATCCAGCTCTCTGAGTCTGGGATTTCTTTTATAACTGCTCTTTCAACACATTATCATTCTCGTTCTGAAATCTGATGACTTCGGGTTCTGCTGCCTTTTGAGTGTGGCACAGGTTTAAACCCATGCATGGTTTAATGTCCTCCTGCTATTCATAATTCATAATTTATAGATTACATAATTCATAATGTCCTTGAATTCATAATGGTCTTGTTTTTAAGTCTATGTTTTATGATGTCCAGTGGAGTAGGAGACCAGAGGTTTGAGCTGAGAGGGTGTACAAAACCGAGCGTCCTTCATTCCTTGCCCACCTTGTTCATGAGTAGCATTCAAGTGCACCATGGTTATCCAGTTCTGTGCTCTGTGTCACATGGGTGGTCAAGGTGAGTGAACAAGGTTTGTGGCAGGCAGAAAAAAAGAGAGGTACCAGAGGCCTGGACACCCTTGCCTTGCTCTAACTAGAACCTGCTTCTACTCACTTAGACGACAAAGGTATTCTAACAAGAATGACAAAGGTCCTTCAGTGCCTAGATCACTTCCTGCGTTAGCTAACTACCTAAGCTGAAACAGTAACCAGCCAGGGCTCCCTGGGTTCCTTTTCCTTACATCTTCCCTTAGCAATCACCAAAGAGAGACAGCATTTGCACAATGTGCACACGAGAAGACTGAAAGCTAGCGGAGCCCGTCTGCTGCACTGCTAAGAATGAAATGGGCACATTTACAGGACTCTGAATCACGAATTATGGGATGTCAGTGAGTCTGCATTAAATGCTCTTAAGTATGTTTTCATAGCTGGCATATGCATAAAGTGGGTGGCCAAATTTATACAAATGATGGAAATTTTAAATTGTTCTTTCCTTATTATCAAACAGCCAATCAAGACACTAGGTCAGGCTGAGAAGCTGAGAAAGGAAAGCAAAGCTTTGTGTGTTTTAGTCCCACAAGTGACACACTTTTCCATCTTTTCAAACTGTGGGTCTCAGACATCTAGTCTACTTTGTACAAGATTTTGCAAATTACGTAGCTAGCTCTGGCTCTGGCTCACTGGAGGTGTCTTTCGATTCCTGCCGTGGCTTATATATGACTGTCGTTTCTATATGACTGACTGTAGCTACTGCTAACACAGTGTATGTGATTTCTCCCAAATGTCAGCTGCCTGGGAGTGGTGGTGGGGAACTTTATACATAGTGCAGTGACTCTCAACATGTAGCATCAAATATACAAATCTGTGAGTCCCACCTTAGGCCTCTGGAAGTGTGAGGCAGCAGTATCTGTCTGGCCAGATCTTCAATGGGTTCAGATGCATGTTACAGTGTGAGAAGACTTCTTGGGGGATGTGAGTCCTTGAAGCAACTACACTGGTATTTAAATCCTGGGTGGGCCATTTACCATCTATCTCTTTGACACTGAGAAAACCATTACTCCCTAGAGACAGGCTGAGACTGAAACAAAGGAGGGAGACTTGCCATACCCGCAAATACCCTCTGAGGAAGCTGAGCTTCACCCAAGTCTGTCCTCTGCCTTCTGTTGCTGTTAAAGAATAGGGTGATGTGGCCTCTGAATGCACTGGAAGGATTCTGCAGAATTGGCTACAGAGAGTGAGACAGGACCAGAGGTCAGTACCTTAGTCATCCATAGACTGATGTGGTTCAAAGGTACTGAATGAGGAGAGAATCCCACTCTCTAACAGAGCCAGGAGGAAACTCATCATTTCCCAACCCTGTTTGAACTGTAGCTTTGAAAAGAGCAAACCAGCAGCAAAGCCTTTGGGGTCAACCTCCACTTCATGAGGTCTGAAATTTCTATGCCATTGGAACACAGAAGAAACTAGAATATAGTTCTAGGTATGATAGGTTGACTTCCTTCTTTGATGGGCTCTGAGGAACTCGCTAAGCATACCATTTAATCCAATGGTGGAACCTGGGATATAAGGGGAAAGACAGGAAGGGACTTTGTGGCTTTATGCTATTTATTTATTATTTTTAATTTTGTTACTTGATCTATAATGCCAAAGCAAAATGTTAGATTTAGTAATTTTAAACTCCCATAGTATAAAATGGAAATGTTAACATCTATATGGTCATTTTCTATCAATACAGCAAAGATAAAACTATATGCTCTGCAATAAGAAGGCAAATTACTGAAAGTATGACCATGAGACACATAACATTAATCAAAATACCTATTAATATCAAAATGAAGAAAACCCAATATCAAAAACTTTGTACAAAATTAAAGATCTTATCAAAACTCTAGAAATTTGCAAAGCTCATGTCTGCTTTGGTACAAGGTTTTCCAGCTGTTGAATGCTTGGCACCGTAGAGGAAGGACGAAGACTGGGGCGCCATGAACTGAGATCCACCATCTTCTTCCATCTTCTCTTTCTTAAGTCCTGCATCTTTGTGTTCTAATAACTTTTCAGGGTAGCTCGCGCTTGAGAAACTTCCTTGCCACGATTTGCTTTCTGTGTCTGGGACACTAGCTATAGATTAGCTTCAGGGCCAGCGAAGCCAGTGACTCCTTGGATGAGGATGGATGGGGTGACTCCTCGGATTGGGGATGGGCAGCATCAGTTTCAGTTCTGGTATGTTTATATTCTGCTTCCCAGAAAGTCTTTGAGCTAGAGTAAGAAATATTCTTTCCTATAGGAACTTGCCTTTATTGACTGTCTTTTTCATTCTCCTCTGGAGGGTTATAGAGGTGTGGAAAAATGCTTTCTAAATGAGTATAGTTTCATTGGATTTGAAATTTTAATGTCATGAATAACTCTGGGTATATCTCAAGTTGTAAAAGATTCAGAACTCAGGGGGTTTTTTTCCCAGTGTTGATCCCATAGAAAATCTATATATTTTCATACTTAAAGGGAATATTGTGAAATTATTTCTGTAAATAATATAAAGATCATAGTATTGTGTGCATTTATTAGTATCAAGAACATCCAACTTTTTTTAGAAAGTTACCATCCATTTCAGAGTCAGTTTATGAAGATATAAATGAAACACAAGACACAAGCACAGTATGTTTATCTTCCCAGTACACAGAGCCCTTCTGCTCTGTGAATGCAAGGAAAATTGATGGCAGTGGGAAGATCGACCCTTTGTACATTCAAAGCCAAGACAACATCAAAGTTCTTGTCCACTGTAGACCCATGGCCAGGGCTGCAATGCACACTACCACCCAGATATTTTCAGAAACTGAGAAGCTTTTGTGAGTTGACACAGTTAAGGCCACACCAAGAGCTTTCAGGATGTTGCTCTTCTGTTCACCATGTAAACCTTGGCAGCTCAGCTCAACTCAGCTTAGCTCATGCCCAAAAATCTGTACCTGAAGTTTGGAGGCCATTTGAGTCTACACAGAGACTAAGAAAGTGGGGGGCAACATTCTGTAAGATGCTCCCCAGAGGACCTGCATCTACTGTTCCTTTGACCTGAAAGCAAACATTAAGTTTCACATGAAGGAAATAATTCTGTTTCTTGACTTCATTTTCCTGCTTAAATCCTACCAGCACCAAGGCCTGAGCGTGCTAGCCTGAGACTCAGTTTCAGTGGATTCTGGGGAATAGTGGAGCATGTCCACCTTGATGAGAGCCAGGGCATCCTGCAGAATCTCTGCTGGCCCAGCAGGCCAGAGACTTTGTTGTTTTCAGCAGATCAAACAAAATACAGATGGGGAGAGAAAGTTCAGGATGAAGAGGCCTGGTAATTCTCCGGGACTTGTTTTCCTCTGCGAGGCTGGAGCCCGCCCACAGCTGTACACCTCCCTGGGGCTGTGGCACGCTTTCTGACTTTATGCCTTTGTAAATGTCTCTTTCTATGTTGAACTGATAATGATTTGCACCTCTAAAACCATAGTATAAAATGAAATGGAAAGAAAAAATAGAACCCATATGAAATTTAATTCAATAAACATTTGAGTACCCTTTTATGTCAGGCATCGTGTCAAAACCTGGGATATAAAGGTGAATAAAATAAAAACTCAAATATAAAAGAAGCTCATCCTTACAGAAGAGGAAATATTTACATAGCAACTACTAGAATAGGGGAAGGGCCAAACTTTTAAAACTTTTTAGGATCCTTACACAAGGTGACCCAAGCTGAGTCCTGCAGGATAATCAGGACCTATCAGATATGAACTGGGAAAAGTCCTCTAGACAGAAGAATTAACAGGGACAAAGGTAGGAGGCAAAGAAAACCTTGACAGTGTTCAGGAAACAATGGGTTTGGGTAGCAACAAAGGTGCCCATGTAATTTGAGCAGACAATAAATGAGCAGGGACAAGGTTGGCAAGTGGAGAGGGACTTGGCAACAAAGTGTGCAGTCTGCCAGGCTAAGGGAAGAAGGTCATCATGAGATTCCAAGCAAAGGAATGAAGTAATAGCTGTTGTAGAAAGTTCACTTGTGTGAATATGCAAGGGCAGACGAATGTCAGAGGAAAATGTTAAAGACACAAACAGGAAGGAGGAGATAGCGTCAGCAGCGGCTGCTGCGGAAGGGAAGGGCACACGGAGAAAAGCTGCGTTTTTATTTCTTAAGATAGAAGAGAGTTGGGGTCAGAGAGATGGCTCAGCAGTTAAGAGCACTGACTGCACTTCCAGAGGTTCTGAGTTCAATCCCCAGCAACCACATGGTGGCTCACAACCATCTATAACGGGATCTGATGCCCTCTTCTGGTGTGTCTGAAGACAACTACAGTGTGCTCGTATACATAAAATAAATAAATAAGTCTTTAAAAGGTCTTGGGAAAAAAAGATTGAGGGGATTTGTGTCTATCGATGACAGAGATCAGTTGCTGTGATGGCCAATCATGACCATCTGTTTAACTGGGATAAGAATACCTAGAAGATAAGGAAAGTGTTCTTAAGTAAAGGGTGTGCCTGGAAGGGTATTCCCAGAGGTCATTAACTAAAGGGTAATACATTCCCTGAATGTGGGCAGCAGCACCCCATAGGTGAAGACTCAGATAAAAAATAAAAAATAAACGGAGGGAACACATATACCTAGCATACTCTCTCTCTTTCTCATGTGCCTAGCTCTCTCTCTCTCTCTCTCTCTCTCTCTCTCTCTCTCTCT
>JADRCD010187616.1:4887-18252 GCA_019843815.1 Montemys delectorum
GAGAGAGAGAGAGAGAGAGAGAGAGAGAGAGAGAGAGAGAGAGAGAGAGAATAAGAAAAGTCAAATGACTTTTAACAAAATAGGGTTGTGGATTCTTTCAACTTGATAAAACATAACTATAAAATGAGTATTGAACTAGTAAAACCCTTGCATGAATCTCAAAACCAAAGCTTTGAATATAAGTAGCTAGTGATACGGCTAGGGAGCTACCTCAGTTGATAAAGTGCTCACCTCACAAGGATGAGGGTCTGAGCTAAGTCCCCAGAGCCATTTTAGCTAGCTGTGGTTGTTCGTAGGTATTATCACAGTACTAAGTAAACAAGAGCCTAATAATCTCTGGCTCTTACTAGGCAGGCATTGTAACATAATTGATGAGCTCCAAGTCAAGTAGGCCCTGTCTCAATGGAAGGGAATAACATTCCTGAAGATGACACCTGAAGTTGTCCTGTGGCCTCCACATGCATGTATAAATAATAAACACAAGAAAATGCACATACATACACACAGTTTAAAGATCAGATATAAGGAAACATGTGGTATGATTATTTGTTTATAAATTCAATAACAGTCCTACCTAATTCACAAAGTTGGATAATGATCACTGCTTCTGAGAAATAGGATTTATAGTATATATTTTATTGACTAGTGGATAAATAATAGGTGAATGCAACCTTCTAAGCTAGAAAGGTGGCTCGGTGGTTAAGAGCACTGACTGCCCTTCTGGATGTCTGGAGTTCAATTCCCAACAACTACATATTGGCTCACAACCATCGGTAATGGAATCTGATGCACTCTCCTGGTGTGTCTGAAGACAAACAGTATACTCATATCAATAAAATAAACAGTTTTTAAAACAGAAAAATACAAGTATATAAACCAAACACTGAATTGGGGAGTATGTATGTGTACTTCACAAAAGGTTTAATTGTTGTGTTGAGCTGATAGTTTCTGTGAAAATGAAATACTATGAGAAAATTACAGAAAATTATTTCGATTCCCCTTCACTAAATCTTTAAAAGCATTTAGCAAAGAGAAGTGTATTCCTTGCAAAGTGTCACCTACTGAATATGAATCACTAAATCATAAAAGAGGCAGAGAAATCATCTTCTCTACCTCAAAGAATGGGGTTTAGGCAAAGAGATAAAAGGAAAGAGGCCGAGGCTCAAAGCAGCTAGCTCTTGATCCCAAAGACCTTCCAGAACATCCTACAGTGACAGCAGAACAGTAACGTCCGACAGCACCTCTACAGATGGCTGTCTCTGTTAGAAATTCAGAGTTTTCTCTTGTAATAACAGGCTTTCTTCTCATTTTTCTGACTAATGTTTGAAAGTGTATACATATTTCTATGAATAATTCTCAAGGGAAAAAATCCTTCCTTTTGTGAACTTCTAGATTAAACATTTTCTTTTAATGTCTGCTAAGGAGTATGACATGAAAATTCAAGAAATGAACAAAGTCAGGAGATGGAGAATATGGTTGCCTTGAAATAAAAATGGTGCTGATATAGTGATCTAGCATTGAGACCAAGCGAATCAGGGTTGCACTTTGGCATAGAGACACTATAAATTCTTACTCCTAAGTTGTAAGACAAAGATGAGGACCTGGTGCACTTTATATTGTTCTTTTTATCTAACACATAACTTCAGGAAAGCTGAAAAATATGCATCAATTGGCATGAATAATTCAAGACAAATTCAGAGCACTGAGATTGGAAATCAATGTTCTCTTTAAATTATGAGACAAAGCAGAAAACTGGAGACACAGAACCTGCCAGAGAAAAGAATTCTCATTCAAGCAAAACATTCAAAACCAAGTGTTCAAACTATCAAGGTGCCCTTTGACACATGGGACGCATAATCTCTAAAACATACATAATCATCTACCTTTTAAAACACTGTATTTTACCACAGCCACAAATGGATTTATATTTTGGTATAGTGTTTAATAATGAAAAATTTATGAGTGGGTCAACCTATACTATTATTTGAAATTAATAATTTAAAAACAAATATTTGTATTAGACTAATTGATTCTAAAACTCTTTTTAAAAGTTTTTGTTTTAAAAAGAGTTTTAGAATCAATTAGTCTAATACATGATTTATGTGTTGATGAGGTGCCAGTGCAGGTAAATGCTAGATTATTTTCTTAGCCACAGCCTGGCTGTCTAATATGTATTATGTTAAATGAACATAAAAATAGTAATTAGTAGCCGGGCAGTGGTGGTGCATGCCTTTAACCCCAGCACTTGGGAGGCAGAGGCAGGCAGATTTCTGAGTTCGAGGCCAGCCTGGTCTACAGAGCGATTTCCAGGACAGCCAAGACAACACAGAGAAACCCTGTCTCAACAACAACAACAACAACAACAACAACAACAAAATAGTAATTAGTGAAGCTGAAGCAAAAGGTTGCTCAGAGCTAATAGTGCATGCAGCTCCTGCAGAAGACTAAAGCTCAGTTGCTAATACCCTTACTATGTGGCCCACAACTGACATTAACTCCAGTACCAGGAGACCTGAAACTTCTGGTATATGCAGTCATTTGCACATGCACGCACACACACACACACACACACACACACACACACACACACACGGAACATAATTTTTTAAGTGTCATCTTTATATCTAATCATAATATTGTTGGTTCCTCATATAAATCTACTACAATATTGCACCACTGGTCAGTCATTATTGTAGCTCACAAGCTCACAGATGGTAAAGCTTTTACTTTATATCCTCTGGATTCAGATATAGTACCTCACAGTGCTACCGAGGCTGCTGTGTACAGATAATGCTTCTAGAAGTGTTCCAGCATGTATATTATTTTATCCTTATACTTTCCTGAATGTCTATGTTATCTTTAGAAGTTGCTACATAACTAAATCATCTTGAAAGAAGACTTTGACTCATTTGTGTCCCATCTATCTCTTCACCCTTCACCTTTGTCATAACAAGGGGAACAGTGGATATAATCATGTTTCTTGAGATTTTACTGGAAACTATTTGAGCTTTAGTTTATTTAGCAATTTTATAGATTAATTGAATACAAACTTTATTACATTGAGATAAGTCTGCTCTATTTCTAAGTTTTCTGGGACTTATATAATATTGGATTTTTAAAAAGGAATTTATACACCTAAGAAGCTGATTATGAGGTTTCTATCCTTGTGTCTATTAATGTGTTAGAGTATGCTTGCTGATTTTTGTATATAGTACTATGACTGCATCTCTGGGATAAAGCCTAATTGCTTATGATGGATAATCTTCTTAAAGTGTTTTAAATTTCAATTTTAAAACTGTGTATGATTAAAAATTTTAAGACATAAAGAACTGAAGAAAATATTTTAAGGTGGAAAGATTTCTCAAACTCATGAATAGCTAAGATTAATATAGTAAAAATGGCAACCCTACCAAAACTAATCTAAATACTCAATGTAATCTTAAAATCCAACACGTTCTTCACATATCTAGAAAGTGCAGTTTTCATCTTTACATAGAAACACACACACAATAAAAGTAGAAAAAACAATTATGAATAAAATAACTGCAGGAGATATCACTTTATTGTGTTCATATAACATGAAAATATGATTTCACGTTTCCTTTTCTGTTGAAATTTCCCTTGAGCCATAATATGTGGATGATATTTGATAAGATTCCCTGCATGCTGAGAAGTATGTGTATCCAGTGTTGGGGGTTTATTGGCTGGTTTTGGTTTTAGATTTAATTTTTATGAAACATTGAGAACAGTATTGGAGTGTTTTTGTTTTTTTGCATTTCTCTCTTTGAATTTTAATTATATATATATACAGAACATATGCTCAATTTTACAATCCATGTATACCATCAATTTGCTAATAAATCAGATATATGAGTTTCTGATAGACTAAATATAGCTTCTACCATTAGGAATATTATAACTTCTTTCTTTACTACTAGAAAAAGATGAAACATAATTTCTCATGATTTATTGCTTAAGTTAAGCTTTGAATTCTACTTTTAACCAAAGTGAAGACAATTCTTTTAAAAATTATATGTTTAAAGACAATACAAGATTGTTGCATATTTCCCAAATGATCTATAATAATTCCAGTAGAAAATCATGCTTTCTCTATTAATTCATTAACACATTCTGCACGATTTTAAATAAGTTAAAAATTAAAACCACAGTAGAAAATGGGATTTATTTTTTAAAAATGAATCATTTATACAAAGCACCACTGTGTAAGAATATGTACTGCTACCTAATAGCCATCTTTGTACATTAAAGTTGTGCAGGGAAGCGGGAATGGGCGGTTAGGTAGAGGAATTCCCTCATAGAAAAAGGGAGAGTGAGGGTGGGATGGGGGATTGTGGAGGGAAGACAGGAAAAGGGACAACATTGGAAATTTAAATAAATAAAATATCCAATAAAAACAGGGACAAATAATATTAATATGTATTTACTTTGTGTCCAAATCATGGAAATTAGTATATAATCATTACAGAACTACATACAGGTTATCGAAATCTGTGTGGTTACAAGGTACTGAGTCTGCACAGTTTCAAAGGGTGTAATTTATTTAATGAATCTGCGAATAAGCCAACTTTAATAGTATAGAGCCTACTCACCACAAATTATTCATAGTTATGGGTCTCAGTGAGCATGATAGCAAATAATTTAAGATAATTCAGTTCTTTTCATGATAAGAATAGTTTCATATAGCAAAAAAATTAAGATTTTTCTTATTTTATTTCAGATCACCTAAAATATTAATATCTATTTCTCTATTTCTACGATTGGAAATTACATTATCATTAGATAAGGTATCTTGACTCAATATGTCCCTGTAAATGTAATCAACATTTCTATAAATAATTGAAAGCACTTTTACTAATGTATGATAGTTTGACTAATAAATGTCGCTCATAGACCAACATAGTTGAACACTAGGTCTCTAGTTGGTGGCAGCTTTTGGAGAGTCATCAAATCTTTAGTGGGTGTAGCCTAGCAGGAGGAGGTACATTACTTTGGGTTGGCTTTGAGAAGTTACATATTCACCACACTTTCAGCTTGCTAGCTTAGCATCCTGAGCAAATTAGAGATGTGCTCTCTCTTAAACTCCTACTGCGGCTTCCTCTTGTCATTTCTCTTGTGCTATTACGTGCACCTTCTCTAAAGCCAGAAGCCCAAAGAAACTAATCCTCCTTGAGATGCTTCGGCCCATAGTATTTTAATACAGCAACGGAAAAGTACTAAGAAATTAAGTAAAAGCTAGAATCTGTTATGTTGTAAGCTTTTTAAACAATTAGGACAGAGTTTTTAATTAAGATGTTCAAAGTTTCTTTTATGTATCCTCATAAAGGAGAAATGTAATATAGATATTAACTATAGTGATTTTTAAACAATAAACATGGAAATAAATTTAAATCTCTTTATATTCTTTACTTTAAGAGAGCAATGTGAAGCTGAACAAAAGTGATTCAATAAGACTCCCGGCTGGTCTGCTCCTGTGAACACATCACATCCTGACTCACCCTAGAGGATCCACTGCAAACCAGAGCAGTTGGTAAGAACTAGTCCACACCCTGAAGTTGTAGAGCTGTCTGCTGGGATCCTAGTGGATTCTGTACCCATCACTTACGAAAACACCCAACCTGCTCCCCAGTACCACTCCCCTTCCACCTCTCTGCCCAATCCTTTCTGCTGGGGCAGACTCCTGCCTGGTCTGTTCCTATGAAGACACCATATGCTGAGCAATCCTAGAAGGTGCTGCATTCAGAGCAGTCAGACAACTGACCCCTCCACCTGAGGCATCCTATGAGATGTCCTGCCCACAGGGCAAGAGCGCAAATGACTGCCAGCTTGTCTGCTCCCCTGAAGACACCACAGCTTGAACGCATACAGGGCAACTGACCCTACAGACTGAGGGCCTCCCTGGAGTTCTGCTACACACAGGGAAGTAGAAATCACAGACCATAGGCCCCCCTTGAGAACATCTTCACACAGTACAACAGCTTGACCCTTCCACTAAAATCCCAACAGTCTGAAGGCCTCCCAGGAGACCAATTGCAGCCAGGGCAACAGATCAGAAGCTTAACTGCCCCTCTAAAGAGCTCCCAGTTGGAAGGCCCCACAGGTGGTGTGCTACATCCAGGGCCACAGGCCTACCTGGAGACCTAAAGCAACCCAGGGACAAAAAAGACAGACTTCAGACAGTAACCCAGAGTAACAAACACCGAGGATATCCAGATGGCAAGAGGCACCAGACCTTAAGCTACAGAAGCCAATATACATGGGCATCATTAGTACACAATTCTCCCACCACAGCAAGCCTTGCATACACCAACATACCAGAATATCAGGAAGTTAACCTAAAATCCTTTCTCATGAAGATAGCAGAGTCCTTTAAGGAACATATCAATAACTCACTGAAAGTAATACAGGAAAACTCAGATAAACAGGAAAAGGAATTTAATAAAGTGGTCCAAGACCTACAAGTAGAAGTAAAACAAGAAAAAACAAATGGAGGCAAACCTGGGAATGGAAAACTTAGGAAAGAGGTCACTCATTATAGATGGAAGTATCAATAATAAAATACAAGAGATAGAAGAGAGAATCTCAGGTGTAGAAGATATGGTAGAAGAGATTGTCACAACTGTCAAAGAAAATTCAAAACTCTAACTCAAACCCTCCAAGGAATTCAGGACACAATGCAAAGACCAAATCTAAGAATAATCAGAATAGAGGAGAATGAAGATTCCCCAATCAATGGACCAGAAAATGTTTTCAATAAAATCAAAGAGAAAAACCCTCCTAATCTAAAGAAAGAGATGGCCATAACGATACAAGAAGCCTATAGAACACGAAAAATTAATGGGACCAGAAAAGAAAATCCTCCTATCACATAATAATCAAAACACTAAATGCACAGAACAAATAAAGAATATTACAGGCTGCAAGTGAAAAGGGCCAAGGAACATAAAACTGTAGACCTATCAGAATGACACCATACTTTCAAACAGAGACTATGAAAGCCAGAAGAGCCTGGTCAGAGGTCATGTAGACTCTAAGAGAACACAAATTCCATCCCAGGCTACTATACCCAGCAAAATTCTCAATCAACATGGATGGAGAAACCAAAATATTCCAGGACAAAACCAAATTCAAACAGTACCTATCTACCAATCCAGCCCTATAGAGGATCCTAGAAGGAAAACTCCAACACAAGGAAGATACCTGCACCAAAGAAAGGACAGGATATTAAGCATCTAAAAGGAGAGAACCAGAAGCACCTAAAGCCATCTACAATAACAAATGTATCAAGAACCAACAGTCATCTCTTTTAATATCTCTCAATATTAATAGACTCAACTCACTTGTAAAAAGATATAAGTTAGCAGACTGGATATGCAAACAAGATGCAGCAAGGTACTGAACCTGCACAGTTTCAAAGGGTGTAATTTATTTAATGAATCTATGAATAAACCAACTTTAATAGTATAGAGCCTACTCACCACAAATTATTCATAGTTATGGGTCTCAGTGAGCATGATAGCAAATAGTCCAAGGAAACAAGCTGGAGTTGCCATTCTAATATTCAATAAAATAGACTTGATAACTTTCAACCAAAAGTTATCAAGCATGTTGAGGAAGGACACTTCATATCCATCAAGGGGAAAGTCCACCAAGAAAAAAATCTAAATTCTAAACATCTATGCCCCAAATGAAAGGGTACCCATATTCATAAAAGAAACTTTACTAAAGCTCAAACATACATTGAACCCCACACCATAATAGTGGGAGACTTCAACACCCCACTCTCACCAATTGACAGGTCATTGAAATAGAAACTGAACAGAGACACAGTGAAACTAATAGAGGTTATGAACCAAATGGATTTAACAGATATCTACAGAACATTTCACCCTAAAACAAAAGAATATACCTTCTTCTCAGCACCTCATGATACCTTCTTCAAAATTGACCATTTAATTGGTCACAAAACAACTCTCAACCAATACAAGAAGATTGAAATCCCATGCATCCTGTCAGATCACTTTGGCCTAAGGCTGGTCTTCACAGAAAAAAAAAAACCAACTGAAATCCACAAACATGTGGAAACTGAGCAACCCTCTACTCAACAATAACTTGGTCAGGGAAGAAATAAAGAATGAAATTAAAGATAAATAAAAAAAGAAATTAAAGATTTCCTGGAATTCAATGAAAATGTTGACACATCATATACAAACTTATGGGAAACAATGAAAGCAATGCTAAGAGGAAAATTCATAACACTAAGTGCCCTGGTAAAGAAACTGGAGAGATTTTAACTACTTAACAGTACACCTGAAAGATCTAGAACAAAAAGAGGTAAACTCACCCAAGAGGAATAGACTCAGGGCTGAAATCAACTGCATAGAAACAAAGAGAACAAAACAAACAATCAACTTAACAAAAAGCTGGCTCTTTGAGAGAATCATCAAGATAGATAAATCCCCAGCCAAACTAACGAAAGGGCCCAGAGGCAGTAACCAAATGAACAAATCAGAAATGAAAAGGGAGACATAACAACATAAGTGGAAGAAATTAAAAAAAATCATCAGATACTACTATAAAAGTCTATACTCAACAAAACTAGAAAATCTACATGAAATGGATGGTTTCTAGACAGATGCCACATACCAAAGTTAAATCAAGAGCAAGTAAACTATCTAAACAGGCCCATATCACACATGAAATAGAAGTCATTAAAAATCTCCCAACCAAAAAGAGCCCAGTGTCAGATGATTTAGTGCAGAATCCTACCAGACTTTCAAGGAAGACCTGATACCAATTTTCCTCAAACTATTCCATAAAATAGAAGCAGAAGGAAGTCTACCTAAGTTGTTCTATGAAGCCACAGTTACTCTGATACCTAAACCACATATTGACCCAACCAAAAATGAGAATTTCAGACCAATATTGCTTATGAATATTGATGCAAAAATGCTCAATAAAATTCTTGCAAATTGAATCCAAGACCATCATTCACCATGATCAAATAGGCTTCATCGCAGGGATGCAAGGTTGGTTAATATATGAAAATCCATTAAGGTAATACACTATATAAATAAACTCAAAGAAAAAAAATCACATGATCATCTCCTTAGATGCAGAAAAGGCATTTGACAAAATACAACATCCCTACATGTTAAAAGTATTAGAGAGATCAGGAATTCAAGGCCCATACCTAAACATAATAAAAGCAATTTACTGCAAATCAACAGCTAATATCAAATTAAATAGAGGCATACTTGAAGCAATCCCACTAAAATCGGGGACAAGACAAAGATGAATACTCTCCCCATATCTATTCCATATAGTGTTAGAAATGCTAGCTAGAATAAGACAACAAAAAATATCAAGGGGATACAAATTGGCAAAGAAGAAATAAAGGTATCAACACTATTTGCAGATGATAGGATAGTATACATCAGTGACCCCAAAAATTCTACTAGAGAAGTTCTCCAGCTGATAGACAATTTCAGCAAAGTGGGTGAATATAAAATTAACTCAAATGAATCAGTAGCCTTCCATTATACAGAAATTAAGGAAGCAATACCCTTCACAATAGTAATAATAAAAATTTATATAAAATTTATTGGTGTGACACTAACCAAGCAAGTGAAAGATCTTTCTGACAAGAATGTCAAATCTCTCAAGAAAGAAATTTAATGTCTCAGAAAATGGAGAGATCTCTCATGCTCATTGATTGGCAGAATTAATTCAGTAAAAATGCCCGTCCTACCAAAGGCAGTCTACAGATTCAATGCAATCCCCATCAAAATCCCAACACAATTCTTCAAAGACATGGAAAGAACAATTCTCAAATTCATCTGGAAAGGCAAAAACAACAACAACAACAACAACAACAACAACAATAACAACAACAAAAACCCCAAAAAACAGAATAGCTAAAAGAATGGCTGGTGGAATCACCATTCCTGACCTCAAGTTTTAATACAGAGTAATACTGATAAAAACTGCATGGTATTGGTACAGGGCCAGATACATTGATCAGTGGAATAGAATTGAAGACTCAGAAATAAAACCACACACTTCCAGACACTTGATCATTGACAAAGAAGCCAAATACATACAATGGAAAAAAAAAAAAAGCATCTTCAATAAATGGTGCTACCCAATCAATGGACAGAAGCAGCTGACCCCTGTAGTTGAATTCTGGAAGGCTGAAAGAAGCTGAGGAGAAGGGCGACCCTGTAGGAGGACCAGCGGTCTCAATTAATCCAGACCCCAAGATCTCTCACACACTGGACCACCAAACAGACAGCATGCACCAGCTGATGTGAGGCTCCCAACACACATACAGTAGAGGACTGCCGGGTCTGTGTTCATTCAGTGATGATGCACCTAACTCTCAAGAGACTGGAGGCCCCAGGGGTTTTAGAGGTCAAGTGGGGTGGAGGTTGGCAGGTGGAAACATCTTCATGGAGACAGGGGCATGGAGAAGAAGTATGGGATGTGGAACAGTAGGAGGGTGGACAGCGTAGGGTGGAGTTAAAATCTGGAGTATAAAAAAATTAATTAATTAATTAATTAAAAAAGAAAATAGGTGTAACTGAATTAAAACAGTAGTAATTTTAATAATAAAAATTTATAGCTGGTGTTCTAAGGAAATATAAAATATTGTGTCAAATTTAGGGGAATTAACCTTGTTAATATTAAAATATAATACTGTAATTGTTAAAAATTTTTCTCTGTACTATATAGCTAAGCAAATTTTTGGTTTTGGTATGGCTGAGCCAAAGCCTGTGACCTACCATTTATTAGGTCTTCATCCTTTCTGGACTTCAGGAGAAATACAAACATACCAATAAGGATTCTGAGCTTACAAGGAATATGCATATTTTGCATCCAACCTGGACATCAATCCTGTTTACTTGAGGCCCCAAATAGTTCCATTTCACTGCAGTAAGCAGTAACTAATCTGAAAAATATTCTTTCCTTCCAACCTGTCAAGCAAGGAAACCATTGGACTTAGTAGTTAGAACCCAGAATGAAATCATAACATATCCTTCAGTTTATTCTTTACTATTAAACACAAAGATAAACTAACTCACAAAGTTGTACAGCTATGAGATGGATAATAATATTTTCATAGAATTGAATATGATGCTCAATAATATTAATGAGAACTAATGTGAGAAACCAAGTTTTGACATTAAATACTTTTCCTCAAAAGTCATCTGCAAGAGATGCGAATTGAGGAAGAAACTGAGGGCGAGGCAAAGGTTTTTCTTAGAAAATAATTACAGGTTTGTTGTGGTCACAAATGAACAATTTTAGTAACCACTGAAATTAATTAAGTGAGATATTTTCATGTTAGCAAAGCTAATTAAAAGGAGGACCTCTATACATGTAATGAGCAGTTTTTTTTATAAAACAAACATCAATAATTATATGCCATTATTATTGAGGTTTTAATTGTTTTATTATTGATTTTTGACAATAATAAATAATGTTTTTCTATTAAAAATCTTCAAAGACATTACAGACTTATTTTTAACATCTCTTTTTATAATAGACTAATTATATTTTTAAAACAGCAACTAGGTTCATGGTTTCTTATTTAACTAAGACTATTATTACCCTTGTTTCAAAATAAATGCACATTTTTGGGCATTAATAGTGGAAAATTATATTTCTATGTTTATTAAAAAGGTGCAATGGGTTTACTTCAAAACTGAACTGTAAAGAGGGAATTACTATTCATTTAAATGGATCTATCTTGATAAAACAAGATGAGTAAGAGATGTCCAATAATTAGATTTTTAAAAATATGCAACAATTTTCATAAATCAACCTTTCACATTCTCAATGTTGTAGCACATTATCATAGTAAAATGATAATCAGGGTCTATCAAAACCAAATCATGAGGTGTTAATAAATATTATGATCTTGGGCAAATCATGCTATATTTTAGTGACTTAACAAATAAGAAAGCATCCTAAAGTAAAGATACTTTTTGAAAATTAGTCAGGAAAAATACATAATTTAACACTGAATATATTAAGTTTACTCAGTGAAAATTGAATTTTGTCTGTCAAAATGGGTTCAAAAATATTGTAAACTAAACTAAATAAATCCACAGGAGATACAACCGAAATATGTTCTCTTTTATTTTTATTTTTAAAAGGTAAAATAAGTTTCCTTATTATAAGCAGATTTATAAATATGAAATTGAAAAATATTCTCAAAAATACTAAATAACACACAAAAAAAGTGTTTCTGATTAAGTAAAGGGGCTTATAAGCATGGAAAGCATTCTTTTATTGTCTGTATCAACTGAAAATATTTGTTGTGTTCTATATGTTCAGATTTCTACAATCATTTCAAAATTCTATCTCACAGAATTACATGGAACAGTAAATGTTTAAATGTAACTCCCTGGAGGACATTCACAAATAGAGATGAAATAGAAGTCAGGAGAGCTACAGTGAGGCGGTAGGCACTGGCCACAATAGAGCCCCCAGGTCTTCACAGGCCAAGGGAGCACGGCTAAGAATAGAAGCTATTGAAAAGAATGGCGGTAGATGTAGCCTGGGAAGATGGCTTTGTTTCTTTGTACCAAAAACAGCCTCAGGGACAAACGGATGAGCATCCTGACTTCTCTGCACATCCACCTTCTGAAAAATAGGCTATACCTTAACAACTGAGCATAGAAGTTCGAAGGCTTCCTGATTCTGGATATTTAAGTACTATTCTGGTGCATGTAGAAAAGGAGAGAGGAAGAAAACCTAAAAAGGACAAACCGAAGGAGCAAAATTATTCTTTGAACTGCTAACCTAGGACTGGAAATTGAAAAAAAAATTGAAAATTGAGTCAGATATATACTAGTCTATTTAAGGATTCACCCTTGTAAGTAAGCTCTTTCCTGTCTAATAGTCAAACATATACATGTTAAGGAAAATAAACAGGATCTAAAGCAAAGTGAAGATAATATGTAGATAACACCATAAAAGCCTCCAAGTCCTTAAAATCATAACAGAAAAGTGTATCTAATGAAAACGATTGACCTCACATAAGAAAAGTAGGAGCGTCTCTTATTTGGAAGTTTTCATAATAATAAGTAACACTTTTAAACGGTAGAAGGGAGAAAATGCAAACACCAGAAAAATAGTGAATACTGTGTTTTTGGAAACAAATACCTTTTAATTTAATATTTTATTAAGTCTCTAAAAAATTCATACAATGAATTTCAAGTATATTATACCCCTTAGTTGAAGTAACTACTCCTTGATCCTCTCCTGTCTCTATATCTTAACTATCAGAATTCCCCAAATCATAGCATCTTTTATTCAAATAAACAATTAGATTCAATT
>JADRCD010187619.1:0-18945 GCA_019843815.1 Montemys delectorum
TCCACACAAACCTAATTCCGCCTCTTACAACAAAAACAACAGGAAGTAACAATTACTTTTTCTTATATCTTAATATGAAAATAAATATTACCAACATGTCCTAATTGATTGAAATCCAAAAATATGAGGAATTAGAAATTTATTGACTGTCATCCAATGACCTCTCTAATTTGGTACTTGGAGAAATAGGTCCAATATTGTACAATCCATATACACTTTCAGCTTGTTTGTATGTGACAGTGTCTTGCTGTGTGCAACATAATAGTCTTGAAATCTTGCTTCTCCTATCTCAGCCTCTCTATTAGTAATTGTTTATTTCATGTTTTTACACTATACTATGGTTTTCAGAACAGCTTACGTATTTCAAAAGTATTTATATAGCCAAAAGAAATGTAGACAATTAAACTGGGAGGTGGGCTTGTAAGAGAACAACAAAGAGTGAGACTGAATGCTTTGCTTGACGTTTGTAACTATTGTATCAATTTGAAGAAGAGGACTTTATAAGTTACTTTTTTTCTGAGATGAATGCTTTTCCAAATTATCATAACCAATGAATCAGATGCTTACCCTCACCTAATGTCTGTGCCACCCTCCAAACAGAACCATTGTTCATTGAAACAGTTGGTGAAAGACTTTATGGATAGAGCATCTTAATATACACACCATTTCTTAAATGAATGTAACCTGTTCTCTGTGGGCTCAGAATAAAGTCACTCACTCAAGTCAAATAGTTTTGACCATAGCAGGAAGTCTGTATCCAAAAATTGTACCTAATTCATTCCTTGGTGCAGCAGAACTGTCAACTCTCAGTTTAGCTATGATGGAGGTAAAATCCTTTGGTGATGTGAGGGACATTGAAGTACAGCCTTATTACAATGAAATCCAATGTCTAAAAATTGTTCTTATTTTGGGCTTGTACCACAGTAAGAGCCAAGATTTTAAGCTCTACTAAATACAAAACAAACAAACAGACAAAAAGACTATATATTTATGTTCATTTAAGAAAATACTTGTAGTGATGTACTATTTTAAACTATACAGTTAATATGTTCGGAGTTATTTAAAATTTATATTGAGAAAAACGTATGTATTTTCAGTATTGCTGTAGACAAGTGTCTACATAAGACTGTTAAATTGATTGTTGTTTTATATCAAACAACTGTTATACTACTCATTTTTGTTGTTATAATATTTTATAAATTTTAAAGAATATGACAAAAAAGATATTGTAGGTTTTGAAGGGGGGTCTCTGGGAGGAGTTGGGGTACAAAAGGGAAACAAGAATGTGATTTAATTCTATTTACTTAAAATATGTTTTTAAATGTTAACAAATTCAGATAAATTGAAATCATGTATCTTTTTTTCACATAATGCAATAAACCTTAAGTCAATTCAAACAAACAAACAAACAAATGAAAACAAATACTGGGCTGATGTACCACTCTTCACTACTTGACAAGTTATTTTATTTTCTGCATTTTCATTTTTTTTCAGATCCGTGTAACTTTCCTTCACATTTGAAAGACCAACTCCTTTTTCCTTAATTTCCTAACAACATTCAGTTCACTGTCTCCTTTAATCCTGATAATGAGTCCCCCTTTTGAGAACAATACCTCCACATCTTCTTTTTTTTCTTGTACCAAAGTCATTGAGCCCATGAACTGTCACCGTTTTCTGGGATCTGAGACCTAGCTGGGCTAGACTTGGTGAACGGCAGCTGGGTTTCATGTTTGTTTATTCAGTTATTACTGAATCTTTATTATATGCTAAATATCATACTGCATGAAAAGTGACATCAACAAATAAGACTCAATCTCTGGGCCGAGTAACAAGGATCTTTGGAGAGACAGGCGGCTCTGTCCACTGGCGCAGTTTGAGGACCACATAGATAGTTTAGAGAAAGCACATGACATACTGTAGTCTCATAAGTCTACTGACAGTTAGGACTCATCACCATTCCCAGGCCTGAAATGAGGTGTAGTAGTTTAGTTGATAGAACATGGAAGTGAAAGAGAGGTACCAATAAGCTGTGTGGAGATGCTTCCTGACAGGCGTGGTCTACAGTTAATGTCACAGTTAGACCATGGACAGAGCAAGGAAAGGCCTGGGGAATCGATACTTTTAACTTTACTCTCCTTACCTTGCTGGTGTCCCTTCCAGACCTGTGGGAACAAGAGAGAGAGGAAGCCCATTGGTTCAGTGTCTTGGACCATAGCTGGAAAGAAACGCACAGGCTGGATCAGCAGGTGGAAAGCTGTTCAATACGGAACAGGACTAAATATAGTGTAGTAAAATTATGAGCTGCATCTTCAGGAAACCCTGAGGACCTGGAAAGGATGATCTCAAAGCATGGTGGGCCTAGAGATGGATACAAGGGTAGTGGAAGAGAGAGATGAGAAGGCTGGTACTCAGGCTGGAAGCAGGGTGACGAACTTGGAAATGCTCAGGAGGCAAAGGTGGACTGGAGAAATGAGGATTCGTGGACACTGACTCATGGATGTCTAGCTCATGTAATCGCTAGCTGATGTCACATTGAGATGAGAGTAGCAGACTAAAGAGAAGAAAGAAGTTTGCACTGCGGCCACCAGCATGAAATACCAGGTGGTCTTAAACAAACAAACCAACAAAAGCCACCTTAACGTGTAAGGAAAGAGGTCTAGGTAGGAAGGACAGGTCAGACACTTATTAACATGTAGACAGAAATAAGACTGGAGGTTAAGACTTTGTAATTCCAGCTACTTGGAAGGTTAAAGTAGGGCAATCACCAGTTCAAGGCCAGCTAGGGCAGCAGAGATCAACCTGGGATACTTAGTGAAGCCTTACCTCAAACTGAAAACACTCGCTGCTCTTGCAGAGATCCCATGTTTGGTTCTTAGCACCCACCTAGGCTATTCATAATCACCTGTAAGTTCAGCTTGAACTGCTCAGATACCCCTGGCCCCCAGGGCACATACATGCATGTGCACATAACTAAAAGAGAAAAGTACAGATGGGATTGGGAGCCTGGCATAATGGCTCTGTTGGTAAAGATGTTTGCCGCCAATCCTGAAAAGCTGAATTTGATATACAGGACCCACATGATAGAAGGACAGAATTCATTCTCCATGTACCCTTTGATCCACTCAGATACCATGACATGTAAGCTCATATACACACACCATATGCCCACAAAAAAAATAAATATACATGTGATGGTTTGTAGATGCCTGGCCCAGGGAATGGTACTATTTGGAGGTGTGGCCTTGTTGTAGTAGGTGTGTCACTGTAGGCATGGGCTTTAATACCCTAGTCCTAGCTGCCTGGAAGTCAGTCTTCCACTAGCAGCCTTCAGATGAAGATGTAGAACTCTCAGCTTTGCCTGCACCATGCCTGTCTAGATGCTGTCATGCCCCCTCCTTGATGAAAATGGACTGAACCTCTGAAGCTGTAGGCCAGCCCCAATTAAATGTTGTCCTTTATAAGACTTGCCTGGGTCATGGTGTCTGTTCACAGCAGTAAAACTCTAATTAAGACAATACACATACATCAATAAATAGAGTCCAAGTTAAGGGTTGAAACTGTAGCTTAATGGTAGAATGCTTGTAGAACATGTGTGAAACCCTAGGTTCAATCCCCATTGCCAAAATAAAAGACAATAAAATTCTGTAGCTAGGATGTAGTTGAAATATGTAAGTAGATGGTTGCTTACAGAGCCACATATGAGCAGCTAATCATTAGGCAACCCTGATATGAACATCATTGAATATGCTTACACAAACCAAGATGATTATATCACAGCACAAATGCAATCTCTTCTAAATCTGTATGCGTGCATGGTATGTGTATATGTGTGTGTATGTGTATGTATGTTCATTAGTGCAACTGTGGGCTCATGTGTGGCATAATGTGCACATGGAAGTCAGAGGACAGCCTCACGTTTTGATCCTCACCTTGTGTTGTTAATTCTCCTTTCTCTGTGGCATCCGTCAGGCTAGCTGGCTCACAAGGTTCTGGGGATTCTCCCATCTTTGCCTTCTGTCTTGTCATTGGTGTGCTGGGATTACAGACATGGGCTATTGCATCCAGCTTTATGTGGGTTCTGGGGATCTGAACTCAGGTCCTAATATTTGCACAGCAAAGGACTTGGCCACGGAGTCATCTCCCCCTCATAAATATAATCCTATGGGACCACATTTGTACAGTCACCAGTCACTAAGTGAAACATTGTAGTTGATACATTATAGGGCAATAGCTGTAGACTGAATCAGCCAGTGACTCTTTAACAGAGAAACAAAAGGACTCCTAAGAAAGACCGTGGTCAGGCAGACGTTGGTGACTAAAAGTGAATGCTTAGGATCCTGAGATGATTTTTTTTTTTTAAAGAAGTTAAAAAATTCAAGAATCCTGCTTTGATACTTAACTAGGTTTGGGGTTCCACTCTCCTGGCTCCTGTGGGCTTTCCCACGTTCCTTCTTCTCTTGACACTTTTCCTAATTTCTCCACCAAAACACTTTTTTTCCTTCTGTCCTAAACATGTACACGCTCCCAAACCCTTAGGCAGTGATGTTCCTAACTCACAGAAGTGCTTATTGACTGGTTCTAAACTCATTCTCAGGGACAGCCCCAGACACAGTCTTCTTACAAGATCTGAAACCATTTTCCCACACAAGTGATGTTCCTTGGAGAGACACTTCCGCCTGCACATATCTGCCTTTTAGTCACTGTCCTGTGTCTAGGGGGTCTTTGGTATTTATTCTTTACCTTATTAATTTCACAGCCACAATCTTTAGATATGTGGACAGGTAGGCAGAGAACGCAGTAATAATAGCATAAAACAATAGCTGTGAATTGTAGCTCTTGGGAGGCAGAGCAATGTGGATTTCTTTTAGGTCTTCTATTCTCCTGAGCTTTCCCTTTATACCAACCAATGCAATAAACATTCAAGGAGGATTAAGTGTCAAACAAAGTGGGAAGTTCTTAGTAGGGAGGAGCCTGTCACCCTCAGCTTATCCACTCTTACATTGCCCTGGCTAGAGGCACACCAAGATTCCCCTGAGCTGAGGCTTTTCATTTTGCCCCTCATTTCTATGCCTGATTTGAAGGTTTGAAGCTGTTTAGATATTTCCTTGAACTTACAAAAAATGAATCACCACTCACTGGTGGGAATGGGATTACCGATGGATAATCCACTCCAAAATATAAGATGTCAAGTCCAGGCAGGCAGTTTCTAGGGACACTGGTGTATGGGCCAAGTGTCTTTCTGGAAGCATCATTTGGGCTTATTGTTGGATTTATTGCTGATGGGTGGATTACTGCACTCCCCACTGTGGGCTAGCGATTAGACGGTACATCCCCACCTACAGGAATTCATTACAGCAAATGGCCTATTCTGTCTTCTGTTAATTTAGTCTGCAGTCCACAGCGCATCATGCTAATGCTGCCTGGGTAGAAGATGGATGCCGTCCATGCTTATGTAACTTCTGGTTGAGTGCTTTATGCTCTGGCCATGCTGACTTGTGAGTCATAATTATGTCTGTGTTAAAACACGGCAGAGAGCTGTGTGTGCCTGTGTGGGTGTTTTATGGATGGGTGTTGTCTACAGTCTGGGAAGCTAAACCTGTTGGTAAAGCGTTTTCATTTACCTAAAAGGAAGATCTTAACGTTTAGTGAGGGTAGGGTTAATTTCAATGAGCTATTTAGATGTAAAACGAGGCAGCTGGGTGTACAACTGGGTAGGAGCTAGCCTCCCACCTTCCCAGGTATCCTTGGAGAAGAGGGTGGGAGGCAGAAGAGTTCTTAGCTTCTCCCTAGGCAGTTTCTGGTCATTTCTGTGTACCAGGTAGACAAAAAGGGGTCCTCAGCCTCAGAAGAGAGATGACATCATCTTTTAGGTAAAGGAAAGCCAGCAAGTACAAAGGATAAAAGGAGCGACCCTGGATCAAGACCGGAGTGTGAGCAAGCTTTCTTATCTATAAAATGGGATGATAATCGAGTCTGTTTTGTGGGGTAGCTGTAGGATTAAATGAGTTACTACTTGAAAGGGCCCAGTGCCTCACCTATTGTGGTTCTCAGAAAGCCGTCATCAGGAGATTTCATGGAAAGACCCTAAAATCGGTACTGACGCATGCCTTTTAGCCCCTCAGGAACGCGGAATCCCAGTCCACGCTGTCTCTTGAAAGCCTGACTAACCCGGAGCTCTCCTTTGTCCTCAGAGGGTGGAGAGGGCAATTTCTCCTCCTTCTCCGGGAGTTCAGTGTTCACGCAGGCTGTGGTGTGTGTTTGTCTTTTGTGAGGCTGTGTTCCTTCCACCCACACTACACCCCCAGCCCCGCAGGCATCAAGGCCTCATTGCCAGGGCTGATTCTTTTCTTCTTGCTCAAGTTCAGACAGCTCTGTCAAAGCCCTTGTTTGCTCTGATGGAGTGTGGGTGACTTCGTGACTGCCTTCCCACCTTACCCAAGACCAGCTCATTCTCCCCAAAATGCTATGAATTGTTTACTGTGTGGTTCGTACTTTCCTGTACCCTGGCCAGCATGGTAGGGGGCCTAGGAGACACCAAGTGGACTCTGCATTAGCAAACCCCAGCTCTCTATTTACTTCGGTCTCAGAATTCACCCCCTCATCTCCACGGAGCTTTGACTCCCTTTTCAAATTAAGAGTGAGTGTGTCCCCTGGTTCGCGTCGCCGTTCTAGGCTTCCCCAGTTTCTCCCCAGCAGCCATTGTCATCACCACAGTCAGAAAGCAGAAAGGAACAGAACAGCCACACAGAATGGCTTTTCAAAATTTGAATATTGATGAGAGAGCTTACATTTTCCTGGCTCAAGAGAGAAAGGAGTCGGAGGTCCTGCCAACACGCTGCTCAGCTTAGCGCCACACTCTTGTCTTCTTCCTGGACCACTCCGTTGAGGCTCACAGCGTTGCTTTATGCTTTTCCTCACTTGATTGCTGCTGGGGAAGGTTTGAAGAACTGGCTTCTACTGCCTTGTTTTCCCGGCCTTTTTTTTTTTTTTAATTAAAGGAATCCTCTATGAGGCATATTCACCCTTCCATATGAATCTAGAAGTAGTAATACTTTTCCTTTGAGTATAAATGAGACCCTGTTTTGTATGACATCCAACTATTGACTTGGTAGGCTATATAGTTCTTTTCCAGGTTGGCTTTTTCTATAAAAGGCTTTGTATATGAAGACTAACAACGGTTTTCCTTGGGCCTTCTGCATCAGAAAGCACTGTATTTTTATCTCCAATTTTCAAACATCTCCCAGATAACCAGGGTAATGGAGAGCAGGGAATTGTTTCAATGTATCACACAAACTAGGTTTGCTATAACCCCACCCCCTAGAAACAGGTCTCCCCGGAGAGCGGGAACAGAGTAGAGCCGTGGGCATAGGTTTTAGAGCCAGACTGCTTCTGTTCAAGTTCTGCCATTTCCTAGCTAGCTGAGCAAACTTGAATGCCTTCCTCAGCTTGCTGTGCTCCTGCTTCCTCAACTCTATAACGGAAGAGTCTATTTATCTGTCTCTTAGGGCTTCTGTGAAACGTAACTGAGTTGCTTTGTGTGATACATTTAGGATGGTGTCTAGTCTAGTGTACCTACTTAATATATATCAATGACCATCGTCTTTGCTTTCCTGCTGGCATTTGCTTACCACCTAATCTAATAACCCCGCTGATAGAAAGTTGAGGGCAGGAAGTGGAACAGATGATATAAGGAGAAATGGCTGAAGCCAAGGGATGGGCATATTCATTACACTAGCCTCTCTGTGAATATTCATTTCCTATGATAAAATGTAAAGACGGAAAGGGCTGAGCTATGAAGGATGCCAGAGTGGATCAAGCGCAGTGTTGGGAGAGCCCATCCACGCTAGGTGGGAGGCCAAATGGCTGCAATCTGCTTAGACAACAGTTTGACAGGATGTATCAAGAACCCCCGAATGTTCGTTCCACTTACTATTTTATTGCTGCATGAAAAAAGATTACTCAGACACTTGGCTTAACACATCCATTTCTGTGCCTACAGACTCTGTGGATGGGAATTTGGGCAGGGTATATGGGGATGCCTTTTCTTTGCTTCGCAGCCTGCAGCACCTCAGCTGGTAAGACCCGAGGGTCCAGGTGACTAGGGCTAGGGCTAGGAAGATGTCTTCACTCACAGATCTGGGTTTTAGATGAATTTGACACAAAATTTAGGAATGCTCCCTGGAATACATCAAGGAACCTCCACGGATCCTGACTTCTCTACAGAATGACAGCTTCAAGATAATCATGTGGTTTATATGGCAGCTCAGAGTTCCCAAGGGTGAGGGTCCCAGGCATTAAGTTCAGTAGTTTGTTTACTCTATGGTTGAAGTTGCCATAAGTCAGGCAAGATGCAAAGGGAAAGAAAATAGATCTCAGACTTCCATAGGAAGAATGCTCATGAACTTGAGGGCCAGTTTCATAGATCATGGAACATTGTGACTTTTGACCCAGTCTTTTCACATCTAAGAATTTATTTTAATGAAATCATTCAAAACATGGATTATAGGTAAGGCTGTAGGTAGGGTGCCTAGGTATATGGTATATAGTATAAGGGGCCCCGAGTTCAATTCCCAGTACATGTGTAAGCACAGGAAGTGTACAAAGGTTTATGCTCATATCTATACATGCATATATTACAGCATAATTCATAATATTGGAACATTAGAAACAAAGTTAATGACTACCTATAGAAAAAATGAATAAATTAATACCAGGAATTCATAAAGATGGTTTAAATCTATTAAAATAATATCATGAAATATTTTTGTACATAGGAAAATGGTCACATTTTAAGATGATAAATGTGGAATCCATATTGTATGTACTATGATCTAAAATGTATCTTTAAATCTGGATGATTAAACATGATATGGAATGAGACCAGGAGAAACTATCAAATCCTGACAGTGGCTATCTCCAGGTGAGACTATGGATTTTTTCATGATAGTTTTCTACCTTTCTAAAACTTTCTACAGTTTGTATACCTTTTTAAGGATTTATTTTTAGCTTTTGTGTGTGTGAGTGTGTGTGTGTGTGTGTGTGTGTGTGTAAGCCCACAGAGCCAGGAGAAGGCATTGAATCCTCTGGAGTTGAGTTGGAGTTACAAAGCATGGGTACTGGGAATCACACTCAGTTCTGAAAGAGCAACTACTAAGCCATCTCTCTACTTACTGCACAGACACATACATACACCATACACACATACCACATAACATATACACACACACCACATACATACATCCATACACACACACACACACACACACACACACACACACACACACGCAGACACACACAAATACACACCACACACATATACACACCACACACCTACCACATACATACGCACACCACATATACATACACATCACAGGCATACAGCATGTATACACACACAAATTATTAAAACTTCAATATGTTTGTTTCATTAAAATAGTGGCTTCCTACCTCTTTACTTGCTATATTGGACTATTAAAAAAAACTTGATCGAAACTTACATGTATATTTATCTTCATCCATTTAGGTTGCTGAAACAAAATATAATGAAACTACATTGTTCTGTGTGGGTGTGTATAGACAAACATGGGTGTACACCTGTCTGCTCACGCATGTGGAAGCCAGAGGAAGATATTGACTGTCTTTCTATATCACCTCCCGCCTTATTCCCACAAGACAGGGCTTCACACTGAACATGAAGCTCTCCATTTCACCTAGGCTGACTGGCCCAGTGAGCTCCTGGGTCTGTCCCCCCAGTGTTGGGCTAACAGGCATGAGGAGCCATGACCAGCTTTTTCATATGCGTTGGGAATTCAAACTCAGGCCCTCGTGCATGCACAGCGAGTGCTCTTACCCAGTGAACTACCTCCCTAGTTCCTAAAACTGGGTGCTTATAAACAACAGGAATTACTTCACTCTATTCTGTCCCAGGAAGTCTAAAATCAAGCAGGAGGCTGGCAGACTTGGTGTTTGGTGCCATATCACTTTCTAGTTCACAAAGTCCAACCTTCCACCTCTGACCTCGCAAGCTGACAAGAATCAGAGGTGTTTCTCTTGCGGTTAAAAAAAAGAGAGAGAGATTTATTTAATGTTTACATTATACATCTAGGGGAGGAGGGATGTGCATGTATGTGAGCCACGGAGCTCATGGAGGCCAGAGGTATTGGGCTTTCCTGGAGCTGGAGTTAGGGCCAGTCATGAAGCAGCTGGTATGGGAGTTAGGAACCAAACTTAGGGCCTCTGTAAGAACAGAACATGCTCTAACCATTGAGCCACTTCTCCAGTCCCTCTTGAAGTTGTTTTATAAGGCCACTAATCCCCTTCCTATGGGCTCATTCCTTAGGATCGAATCACCCTTCTCAGGCTCTTCCTCCTAGAACCATTTCCTTGTGGGGGTAGAATGTCAGTCGGTGATTTTGAAAAGGTAGAAATATTCAGACCACAGCAACATTACCAAACATATGCTCTCTGTATCATGAAGAGGACGGACTAAGCTGAGCGGCAGCGGGACTCGCGGCATCTTTCAAATGCAGTTTCTCCCTTACTCATCAAAGTCTGGTTGGTGCCAGTTTGAGGCCCAGGAGACCTTCTTCTCTTGGCTCAGGGTCATCAAGGTTGGGGAAGAAAGTGTAAATGTTTGTCATATTTCAGTTTTGCCCTCCTTTCCTGTTCACCGAACATTAAAAAGGAAGTAGACATTAAATCCCATTCTCCAACTCCCAAAGGTGTATTTTTCTTGGCTATAACATTTGACCTTACATCTTCATAACTGTTTTCTATGATATTTCCTCAGTATATAAAGAAGTCATTCTCGGTCTCAGTCTCTGCAGGCCTTTACCCTGAGTCTCGGAGAGTCTCTACTGTGCCCACAGCTTCCCGGCTCGCCGTCCGGAAGTTCCCACCTCACTCTTCTCACGCCAGGCCAGGCACCCGTTTCCCAGTGAGTTCATTAGTTGCTTCTAAAGGAGAAGTTGTGTCTGTTCTCAGCAGAGGTCATCCTCTGAACCTGTTTGACCCAAATCCGTGGCTTCCATCCATACTCAGCAAGCTCCATTGCTTTCTGCCTCGGTCCCCTCCTAAGACAGATGGTGACAGCCAGCCCTCCCTTCCGCATCCTCATCTGTGAGTTCAACATGTGCAGATTCAACCAAGCTCAGAGAAAAAAAAAAAAAAGCGGGGGGAGGGGAATTTCATTTATACTGAGCACAGAGAGGCTTTTCCTTATCGTTATTCCCCAAACTATATGGTACAACTCAAAAAACGTTACAAGATCACTGGGATCTGAATATGTGTGCCTCTCCAACTTACTCATTGATCCTCTGCTCATCAAGGTGACAGTGTTAGCAGGCAAAGCCTTTGGTAGAGGAATATGTCTGGGGATAGAACCTTGTTAAATAGGCCCCACTTTATATATCGTTTACATTGTAAGAGGTACTGTAACTAATCTGGACGAATAAAGGAGAATGAAGAGTGTATGTAAATACTAATCCACCTTTTATAAGGGATTTGAGCATTTATGGACCTTGGTCTCCACAGTAGCCTTGGAGCCAATCCTTTGCAGACGTGGGGTGCAGAGGAAACATAGCTGTATATATCCAGATGCCAGCCCATACCCAACCTGCTCTTGTATACTCTTGATTTCTGGTACACTCAGAAGACCTATTCCGCTCTTTTCTCCAAGTAAAGTCTCTTGGGACTCATCAATGTATTTAAAGTATAAACAGAGTTTCAGACATACAACATAATGATTACAGCCACAGCTTTGCTATCATTTGCACAATATACTTAGTACTACGTTTGTAAATATATATATGTATATATATATATATATCATTTAATCAGTCAACAGAGTCCTATGGTAACATTTAAAATTAACTGGTGTCAACGCTACAGATTATGATCAACATAGTTTTCTTAACACTTTCCCGGTCCCAATTATGCCTGACAGTCGTCTAATGTTAATGTTTAATATTAAAGGACAGCTTTTAGGACTATGTAGTCAAAACTGCTCATGGTGTGGCTTAATTCACCTGGAATAAACAGCAGTTTCTTTTTAATAGACACATCACAGCTTCATCCGGTGTGTCAAATAGCTGCCTGGTCCTTACTATGTGGTTGGTTTCTTGTTATTTGAGCCAAGAGTTAGGGGCAAGGACACAATAGGATTTGATATAGAAACAGAAAAGGCTGCTGATGCAGACTTTGGTTAAAACATTTTATTCTTTTAAGGGATTTTCAAATTGGGAAAGGTTTGATGGCCCACTCCAACTCTATTTTTATGCTAAATCGTTTTGTAAACTCAAACAAACCAATGAAGTGCCACCCAGGCCATCGGCCAACATTCTAGTACTTCTAATAGATTGCTGCCTTGAGGTTAGCTGGGCCAGAAGATGTTGTTTCACCAATACACTGTGAGTAGAAGTAAAATTATGTATTACTTCAGGCAAAGTTTTAAGAACCGGAGTGTACTTTGCCATATTTTATTCTTTGCAGTGTGAAAGGGAGCCCACTTTGTCTTGTTTCCTAATTCTCTAGATGAGCAGTTTTTCTCCCTGTATTGCCATGGGACATTAAGAAGCAGGCTCATCAACCTTCTGACACTTCAGGTTTGTTGGTTAGTAAAGCACTATCTGGCGAGCAAGTTATCACTGGTAAAGCTAGTTAGATAATGAACCAGTGTGTAAATTTAAAAAAGATATATGCTGACTTATGTATAGGGGAAGTTATTTACAGATGGGGCTATAGGTCTGGAAACCATGAGTTTAAAAATCCCTACACTGGGGCTGGAGAGATGGCTCAGTGGTTAAGAGCACAGACTGCTCTTCCAGAGGTCCTGAGTTCAATTCCCAGCAACCACATGGTGACTCACAACCATCTATAATGGGATCTGATGCTCTCTTTTGGTGTGTCTGAAAACAGCAGGAGTGTATTCACATAAATACAATAAATAAATAAATCTTTAAAAAAAAATCCCTACACTGATGTTGACGTATTAGTCTATTGGTCACTACCTTTATAATTTATCTGCATATCCGTGTCCTGAATTATTTTTCAATCTTATTATTTTCTCTAGCTCTTGCAAAAGATTTTGAATTAAAGCTTCACAAATTAAAATGCAGAATCCACAGCATAACTCAGTTTATGCAAGGAAATAACAGATGGTTAGAGAAAGGTTAATCTTGATCGTTAACTTGTTAGATTCAGAGACTCCTTTGAGGGTGTGTGTGTGATCTAATCAATAGTTGGGTCCATTTGTGGGGGAGACTGTGGAAGGAGGAGCTGGTTTCAGGAAGCTTGATTGAGTGTGTCTTTGAGGGGTACAGCTTGTCCTGAGCCTTTCCTGTCTTTGTTCTGCTTCTTGGCTCCTGTGCCTTGAGCAGCTTTGCTCTCCTGAGCCTCCCTTGACATGACAGATTAAGACCCGAAGCCATGAGGTGAAGTCAAGTCTATTCTCTTCAGGCCTTTTGTAGGCAGTTGACTCCCATGGTGAATGTTGACTGACACAGATGTATATGATGTATTCCAACTGTGGTGCGATGCTGGCAATTTTTACTTTTTTTGTGTGTATGGTTTCTAAATATCAAAACTAGTACACAATAAATATTATTACTTTTGTTCAGTGTCTGCTCCTTCTTGTTTGTTTTAGATGTTATTTTCTATTCTGAAAGCAACATAAGCTCATAATAAGTGTTGTTCCTCCTTTTGAAAATATACACTGTTCTTGTGATTCTGGATGTCCTGTGAACTGCGAGGAAGTTTCTTCTCATCTCCTTCTTCCCTTCCCCCGTTCAACACACATACCAACAAAACTTAGACTAGCATCTGCGCTAGTTAATATATGCCAGTGAGAAAGAAAAGAGAAAGGATATATATTGTGAAGCGTTCTCTCTCTCTCTCTCTCTCTCTCTCTCTCTCTCTCTCTCTGTGTGTGTGTGTGTGTGTGTGTGTGTGTGTGTGTGTGTGTGAGTGTGTGTATAAAACAATGACCATATCGTTCAAAGTCCTTCCATTCTAGGTAGTCACCTACCATGATTTTGCTTGAATTTCCTTGTTATTTTATGTACTTGTTACTTCTGGTTTCTTCTGGTGGCTTGGATTGCCCTAAGCCTGGGTCCACCTTTCCTATCATTTTGGTTCTGTGCATTTCTGTCTATACCTCTTTTTATATAATAGTTGTTCCAGGAACAGTACCTCCAGTCTCATTTCCAATTCAATATACACTTGCTGACCAATTACCATATGCCAAGCTGTGTGCTAAGTGCTCAGAATTCAAATAAAACAAGATGAGGAATCTGAAGGGTCAGAAGGGCCATGTTGAGTGATGAAGAAGTCCCCCAAACAGCTTTGGAGATTCTGTCCTCCTCAACGCTGACACCCACTCACTAACCCCACTTCCATGGGAATACAGTGTAATCATTATTACTGTTCTTCCCTAATATTTTTGCACAGTACATACTGGAGTCAGCTTCCTTGCCTTTGGAATAAAGGCTAGTCATGGCACTTGGGCTGGCAAATAAGATGTGACTGGAAGCAATATGCCACCTGCACATAAGAGGGTTTATCGTTGAATATGTAGCTTGCCGTGCTTGTTAGTGGTAAGGCTCTGGAATTTTGGCCCTCTTTACACCTGTAACATGGAGTGGCCCAGGAAGACAACGGTGCAAGCATAAGGACTTTTAGGTCACTGGGATGTGGGATTATTTGGTACTTCAGAATATGTTAATTTTCTTTTTCTATTTTTCCCCCTCTAAATGTCAGCATTTTCTATATGAAATCTCATGAGTTAAATTTCAAACAATGAAAAGATTTGTTGTTCATATTTTGTGTATAAAATTTGTAGAGTTTACAATTCTAAGCAATGTATTATTTGATGGACCTATCATTATGGGAAACTAACATGTATTTATATATATTTTAAAAACATATTTTAATTGAAATATAATGAAATCCCTTCCCTCTTTCCTCCTTCCATTGCCTCCTATGCCCTGCCTCATCCTCTAATTGAAATCCTTTTTTTATTCTTCTTCTTGTTGTACACACACACACACAAACACACACACACGAGCAGTTAGGGGGTTCAGCCATGGGAGAGGCTAACTCTCCCTCTCTCGCAGTTATGACCTGCCTAGAGTTCTTTCTTTGGGGTTGATCCTGTGTGGTTTTCCCTCTATTAATATTGTCTTTGCTCAGGTCTTGTTTTTGTAGCCATTTCTAAGAGCTATTGTCTCAAATCAGACTTCCTCATAGTCTGACTCTTAGGATATTTTCTGCCCCCTCATTCATGATGTTCCCTGAGCCATAGATGCAGGATCTGTGCCACAGATGTATCAACTAAGGATGGATTTTCCACAATTCAATGACTTCTGTACTGTGTCCTGTTATGGTCATCTGTAACTGTTTCCTTGTGCTGTCAACACAAGCTTCTTTGAAGAGAAGAATTCAGTTTCGTTGACAATGGACTTATCTCCAACTTGGTAGGAATTCTAGTGGGTATGGCTCAGATGTCATAGTGCTAGTTACTGGTAGCTTGACACTACCTAGAGTCTCTTGAAGTGAAGAATTGCCTTCCTCAAATAGGTCTTGACTGCTAATGGATGTAGGAGAGCCTAGTCTGCTATGGGCTATACTATTCCTAGGACAAGTGCTTCTGGGCTGGATAAGAAAGTTAGCTGAGTGAGCCAGAGTGTTTCTCCATAGTTTCTGCTACAAGCGCCTGTTTGAGTTCCTGCCCTGATTCCCCTCAATGACGGATTGTAACCTGGAAGTATAAGTCAAATAAACCGTTTCCTCTCCAACTTGCTTTTGTTTGGAGTGTTTTATCATAGCCAAAGAAATCAGGCTCTCTAGTCTGGCCATGGATTGGTGGCTCTGGTCACTTGAAAGACTAAACAATAACAATGCTGAACTTGGACTAAGTGTAGTCAGAAGGGACTGTTTCTTCAGGCTCTGTGTATTTTATGCTCAAGAGGTACTTCACTGTGCCATGAAAGTCTTTGAAATAATATATCCCAACAGTGATATGTTTGGCAGCAGGAGGTCTGTACTTGAAGAAAGGGAAAGGATCAAGTCTGAGAACAAGGATTAAAGTTATCTGCGACAATGGAGCCTCGGGAGATGCTGGGCACACTGTCCTGCCATGTGAGAATCTCTAGTCCCGAGATGTGAGCACCCCACGTAGCCTCGCTTTCAGAATCGTTTGCTGCAGCCATCCGAGCTGTGTTTCAGTGGAAAGAAGAATGAGTATGAATGTAGCAAGAAGTTAAGAAAATAAAAGATAAAGTAGTATGATGATTATTGCTCTCATCTGTTAATTTTAGAAGATATTTAAATTGCCCTGTGTGGGCAAGGTTGGTGGAAATGGCAAATCACTACTATAGTCTTTTTGCAGACTGATAAGGTAGCGTGTCTCAAAAGTATTTTTGGTTTTTGTTTTTTTGGTTTTTTTTGTTTGTTTGTTTGTTTTAAATTGCACACCTATGTGGAGATCAGATAAAGTCCCGAGTGAATGTGTATTGCTGACGTGAGCACAGCCATGCTAAGGACTCCCATGCAAAGTCCACGTATGGGTGTTTACAAACAACAAAAGGCATCTATTACTGCTTCCTCTGCCCAGATGACTGCAGCCTAAGACTGCTCCCCTCCAGATAACTCCTGTCGGGACTAGCTAACCCTCCCTTCTCGTGCTGTCCACAATAAACAAGCTGGGCTTCCATATTATCTACTAGGTGCTCCCCGTCCCAGTGAGCACAGGCCACCTGATCCCAGCTCTTCTCTTTGTGTGACTTGTTTTGTCATTCTCGCATCACCCTGGTCAGGTTTCCGTGACCAAATCAAGGGTGGAATGTCTAGTGATGCTTTCTCCCAAGGTAAAATTTTTAGACAGGAGTCCCAGAATAAAAACCACATTTCCAACTTATCCCGCAAGCAGGAATGGGCAGATGAGAAAGTTCTGTCCAATGGGACGGTAGTGATGTCCTAAGGGCTGATAGCACAGGTACATGGACCCTTGTCCTCACCTGTTCTCACCGGCTCTGTGGAATGAGTGTGTGGTGACTGAATCAAAGCAATATTTAGGACTGGCAGAGTCAAGAGACTGCAGGAATCTGAGGACTTCAAAGGATGGGGCAGAATCACCACCCCAGCTTTGACTTTAGTTCAGCTTTGACTTTATTCTTCCCTTATTTTCACTGGGTATCTCAAATGTAGCCTAAGTCTCCTCGCTGAAGAACTAGAATCCCTATGTTTGGGAGCCTTATCCCAGGTCTGTGATGGCACATTTCATGCAAAGATTTTAATAACAATGAAATTTATGACACATATATTTCTAGATATGTGAAAGTTTGAAAGAAACGTATTTTCATTAAAGCCGACTTTATAAAATGAAATAGTATGAAGACTATCAAAGCTACTACGCAGAAAACTACCGTTGTAAACACACATTCATTGCCAAATAATACACACATAGAACAAGAAAATGATTATTAGTGCAATCTCAGCTTTCCTCTTTCTATTCCTGCAAAGGAGAATTCCAACTTTACCCACTAACTTCTGTCCTCCCCTGCATGCTCCGTGTCAGGACCTACTTTATCAGATATAGAAAGAGGTCCTGAACACATATATCAAATACTTAATGGTTTTATTCTTCTTAGGTAGAATAACATTTTCTCTTTTTGGTGTTCATATGTATATATATATATGTGTGTGTGTGTGTGTGTGTGTACATATATATATGTATGTATATACACATATATATATATATATCTCCATTTGTAATACAAAGAAAACCCCAATGCTAACATTTATTATTATTAGTTCCCCCCTCTCCTTTCCTTCTTTCTTTCAGGTCTTGCATTGCAGACTGGGCTGTTGTTAATTAATCCTTCTGCGTGAGCCTTCTGAGTGATAGACTATGCTTCCAACTTAAAAATCATTATTTTTAAAATGGGCTCTTGAGTTTATTAATCATTCTCCAAATGTATGGGGAATCAAAAAGCTTCACAATGAATCAATGGCTTAATTGTAGCCCATCAAAGCTATGGAACATTATTCACTATTATAAAGAAATGATCAATCATGCTACTAGAAGACATGAGGAAAATTTCAGTTACTGTGTAAAAGAGGTGGATTTGAAAGTAATCTAATTATAGGTACTATATGAGTTCAAGTCAATGACATCCTGGAATAAGGCACCTATTCCAGAGGACTGCAGGACAGTGACGCTACTCTGCATGATACGATAGGAGATACACATCATACATGGTGCCCAGGGTCATAAAACTCACAGTACCAAGAAGGAATGAACTTAAATGTTGACTATGGAATTAAGTTATAGTGATGTATTCATGTGATCTCATCAGTTGTAAGCAACATCCATTGGGGGCACATGGCTTACAAAGGAGATGTTGAAAAAGGGGATGCTTATGCATGTATGAACTCAGGAAATATGAATGAGCTTCCGTTTTGTTTGTGCTGTGAGAAAATACTTGATCCAAATATCTCAACGAAGGAAGGGTTTATTTGGTCTTACAGTTTAAGAGTTTAGTTCCAGCATGGCAGGGAAGGGATGGAGGCAGAGCTATAAAGCAGCTGACCATATAGCCAGGAAGAAAATAGAAATGAGTGCTCAGTTTGTTTCCTCTGGTTTGTTTAGCCTGGAATTCCAGGCACACCCATGAGTGATGGCTCTTCCTTCTCCATTTAAACATTGCTGAACATTTTCCTCGTGGGCACATCTAGAAGTTTGTCTCTTAGGTTATTCCAAACTCAGTCAGGTTGACAATTAAGATTAGTCATCAGGGGCTGTAAACGTCTCTTTTCATTTAATTTTACTTTTGTGGAAAACTAATCTTTAAAAATGAAGGCCTTAAAAATTAAAAAAAAAATCTTTCAAAAAGATTTTTAACACACACATCTCCCTCCGTCTCTTTCTCTCTGCCCCCTCCGTGTGTG
>JADRCD010187620.1:0-10243 GCA_019843815.1 Montemys delectorum
TCTCACCAACAGACAGGCCATTCAGACAAAAACTAAACTGAGAAATTCTGGAGCTAACTGATTGTATAGTGAGATAATGTATACCCTGAAAGACAAACAAGGTATGTATTTGATTATACGTAAATGTTAGCTGTTAAGTCAATAATAAGCCAACTACAACCTATAAATCCACAGAGGTTAGGTTATATATTTAAAAAAAGTGCAGTGTATGTTCTGAGTTCAGCAGGACCATGTAAGGGACAGTATGACATGGTTTCCTGTCCCTGGAAGAGAGCCAGAAGGGGGTAGGCTTCCATGAGTGTTGATGGTCGATGTAAGCATAAGGCTTTTTTGTATAATACTATACATAGTTTCACATTCCTCCTTCAAGGAGTACCCTCTTTGCCAAAGTTAATAGCTTTATGACAATCAAAGACATCAGGAGTCCAGGAGGTGAGTGTTTATCTATGTCTCAACAAACTGGTAGAATGCTGTGACCTTGAGGACAACCCTTAAGCCTGTGGGAAAGAATGTTAAAACATGAATTTAAAATGTATAATTTCTCAACTCTGCAAAATATAAGGATGCAATTTCAATTGTATGAGTCGCTTCATAGATGGTAAGGAACAGGGGCAGCTGCACTATGAGTCAGTTTGTCAGAAAGATGCAAAGACACACAGGTACAAATGCAGGCAGATTCCTGAGTTTAAGGTTAGCCTGGGACAGAGAGAATTTAGGTTCAGGCATGGCTGGAGTGGTAATTCCAGGATGGGCTCCCACCCACCTATCTTATTGTCTGTGCTTGTACTTCTTGTCTATTCCTAAGAACCAAGAAACTGGAATCATGGGATGCTGATTCGTGGGTTAATCAAAAGGGAAAGTGGGATAATGACTGAATTAATATGTAAAATAATAAAAAAAAAAAGAAAACCTGGGCTTGTGATCTCAAAAGATTAACTAACCAGAGAATTTTTAGAACAGCAAGGAAGAAATGCTTGAAGAACTGTCTCAAGCAAAATATAGAATGAGTAATCTGAAAGGCTGTCTTGAGCAGAACATAGGCTGTTAGCTTGGACTCATAATTTGACTCTTAGTCATTTGTTTCACTGCTCTCAAACACACCTTCTCTCAGAACCCTTTCCAGGCCAAGGTTGGCCCTTACATGTTTGGATAGATCTTCATGGGAAGGGAACATGAAATAGTTAAGGATAGCTGGAGTGCTATAATGGGAGATCAAGTTGCAAGGGGTGTGAAAAGAGAGAGACAAGAGACTGAATATGGGGAGAGACATAAAAAGTTAAGGTCCATTAAGTGGTAGTATAGAAACCTAATATGATAGAATCTTTCTAAAATATATTGTTTGAGGGGGGATCTAAATGAAATCTTCAAATAATAGGTGAGACAAAGCCCCAACTGGTCACCAAATGAATACTAAGATTTAGTTTTTGGCCAAAGGATTTCTATGGGGAGCCCTAAATGACCTGGGCTATTTCCAAAGATATAGGTTGCTCTCCTCAAACTGAGGGCAAGTCCATGTTATTGAAGGTAACACCAACACAACTCATTGAACATGCATAATCCCTACTGGTGCCTATTTAAATTCTTCAGCCTTACAGGGTAGTGTTCTTGGTATCAGACGATACTCTATACTCTACCAAATGAGAAATGTAAACACCAATCCAGCTACAAAACTGTAAGACCTCGACCTTCGGTCAGTAGTACTTCCTTTGAGATGCCCCCCAGTGAGACACTAAGATTGATGTAAAAGCAAGAAGTTTACTTTCTGGTGCGTTGGAGTCAACCTTCGATTAGTTCCTCAAGTCTAGTAACTAAGAAGGTGGCCCTGAATGGCTATTACAAGCAGTTTTTATACGTTAGGGATATAGGTTTCATCAGCAAGATTATAGTTCAAACTTATTGGGCAAGCATATTGACCTTTAAATTTATTAGCTAGCAAGCATGACACACATTTGAACTCTACTTGGGACTTTCTATAGGATCAGGTAACTATCAGTCAGTACATTCTTAGAATTTTTTTTTTTTTACTCAAGAATGTTCCTGTGGGTGGAGAAAAGAACTTGGCCTAGCCTTGGCTCCAGGAAGGATGAGGAAGCTGAAGGGAAGGTGTGGGACTGGAAAACTCCTTAGGGTCCCTCAAAACCTTCCATAAATTATGTCCTTTCTGCAAGATATACTAGTGTCATAGTGCACAAAGCTTGTGGGAGTAACAAATCAATGTCTAATTTGACTTAAGACCTATTACAGAAGATGGAACCCATACTCAAAGCTGCCTGAGATCAGATAGCCCAGGAATCTAGTGTAAAAAATACTATTGTTCTACTAATAGAAAGTAGTAATAATGTGACTTCTAATGACATTCTCCTATACTCATAGATCAGTGTCTTGCTCAACTATCATGTTGCAGGATATTCGATCATATGGTGAGATGCCAGATTGTATACTGGAAAAACAAAAACAAACAAATAAACAACAACAACAACAAAAAACCCCAAAATAAAAACCCTATCTTTTGTTCAGGTATGGCTCAGTCCTAGCACACACCTTTAATCCAAGAATGATGCAGAATATTTGATCTCACAGTGAAATTGTGTACTGGAAAAAAACCTGTTTTTAGTTGTGGTGTGGCTAAGTCCTAGTACACACCAAGAGCTTTCTGTTTATTATAAACATGATTAAATAAAATTAATCATAGGTCAAGAGATGAAGTAAGCAACCACTTGACAGGAAGTGAACATAGGAAAAAATCTAGAGAGTAAGAGGAAGTCAGGAGGACAGAAATAGAGTCACACAGGAAGTAGATGGGAGGGACATTCAGTTGGAGGGGGATGTCAGTTGAGGAAGAAGGTCAGCTGGATACTTTACCTGATGCTCTGCGCTAGTTGGCTTTTTGCCATCATTGGACTCCTGAGTCTTCATTTGGTAAAACTAAATGATTGGGATTTTGTTTTTTTAAAAAAATCATCCGAAATTTAAACAGTCATCAGAGAAGCTTCCGCCTGCAGTACAACAGAACAAATTCAGAGCCCCACGCCAGACTTTATGCAGAGAATGAGAAACTTTGTATCTCTCAGCCCGAAAGTGGATCAAACCTTCCTCTCAGGGCACAAGGAACCCTGCAGAAGAGGAGGTATAAAAAGATTAACAGCTAGAAGGGTGGGGGACACCAAGGAAGCAACTCAACATACTTCTCTCTTCTGTATATTTTAATTTACTTGAGATAATATTTTTGTTTTATATGTACGAAAATTTTGCTAAAGTACACGTCGGCACACCACTTGTGAGCAGTGTCCTCAGAGGGCCAGAAAGAGAGTATTGGATTCCCTAGGACTGAAATTGCAAATGGTTGTGAGGCACCATGTGGGTTCTGGGAACAGAACTCATGCCTCTGGTAAAATCTAGCTGCTGAGACATCTCTCCAGCACTCCTTTATATCTTTATAGAGTAATGTTTCATTAAATGACATTTTAAAAATTTTTAAATTTTTTTATTAATTAATTAATTTTTTTACATTCCATATTTTATCTCCCCTCCCCCATCCATGCTTCGACTGTTCCACATCCCATACTTCCTCCCCACTCCCCTGTCTCCACATGGATGTCCCCACCCTGAACCCACCTGTCCTCTAAACTCCCTGGGGCCTCTAGTCTCTTGAGGGTTAGGTGCATCATCTCTGAATGAAGACAGACCGGGCAGTCCTCTACTGTATGTGTGTTAGGGGCCTCATATCAGCTAGTGTATGCTGCCTGGTTGGTGGTCCAGTGTTTGAGAGATCTCAGGGGTCCAGATTAATTGAGACTGCTGGTCCTCCTTCAGGGTCGCCCTTCTTCTCAGCTTCTTTCACCTTTCCCTAATTCAACAACAGGTGTCAGCTGCTTCTGTCCATTAGCTAGGTGCAAATTTCTGCATCTGACTCTTTCAGCTGCTTGTTGGGTCTTCTGGAGTGCAGTCATGTTAGGTCCCTCTTTATGAGTGTCCCATAGCTTCAGTAATAGTCTGAGACCTTGGGATCTCCCTTGAGCTGGATTCCACTTTGGGCCTGTCGCTGGAGCATTTTTTCCTCAGGCTTCTCTCCATTTCCATCCTTGTAATTCTTTCAGACAGGAACAAGTATGGATCAGAGTTGTGACTGTGGGATGGCAACCCCATCCCTCACTTGATGTCTTCCTGTTGGACGTGAGCTCTATAAGTTCCCTCTCCCTACTGTCTGGCATTTCACCAAAGGTCCTTCTCTTTGAGTTCTGAGACTCTCTCACCTCCCAGGTCTCTTGTGCATTCTGGAGGGTCCCCCCAACCTCCTACCTCCCAAGATTGTCTGTTTCCTATCTTTCTACTGGCCTCAGGGCTTCTGTCCTTTCCCCTCACCCAACACCAGATGAGGTTCCCCTCTACCCCCACTCCTCCTCCTCCACTTTCCCTCCCAGGTCCTTCCCTCCCTCCCCATTTGTGAATGCTGTTTTCTCTCTCCCAAGTGGGACATTTTAATGACATTTTAAAGACAATTAATTGTACATAGTTTATAGGTCTTCTAAGATCATATGGACATCAAGAACTATATAGAAGTGCTGGTTTTGTTCTTATAGATTGCCTTAAAATACTGATGTCATCGCTCTCTAGCTATATGACTGAGGGAGAATTTCCTATTGGCTTAGAGAGTTGGTTTAGGCATACATGAAATGAGAACAATAGTAATAACTTTATAGGGTGGCTGTGGAGAGGAATGAAGATGTGACAGCTAAACATCAAATTAACCATATTGGTCATGAAGAGAAAAACCTCAGTTTCTCTCTACATAAGTGGTAAGATGTTACTCTATCCTCTGTTTCTAAATCTCTTCAGGTGTGTTCTCAGGACCTTTTCTTCATTTGCAAGCACAAAAAAGGATGAGACTGTTGCTGTAAGTCTAACTTACATGTCCTGCTCCTGGGATTGTTCTTTAAAAACAACAGAATGTCAATATCTTTCTCCCTTTCGATACTCAGCTGAAAAGTCCACCTCTTGTAATGCTGAAATGTTAGAAGCCACCTGAAAAGAACTGTTATACTTGCCTCGATTTAGTCACCACCTTCTGGCACCTGGTACTACACATCCTGCCACTCATTTGATCCATTTGGCTTCTGGGACATCCTCTTTCTCTCTCCCTAAACCCCTCTCTTTCTCTCCTTTTTTCCCTCAACTTTTCTCCTCATTCACCTCTCTTCCTTCTAATTCTATGAACTTGTGGGGTAGGTCTGATAAAGGACTAAGTGCTTCCTCATCCAGAAATATTAATCACATCCAAAATACTGCTACTTAATACCTGAATCACAATTAGCATTTAAACTAAGCTTTTTTCTAAATAATTACAATAGTGCCTCTCTGCTCTCTCTATATCTTGTATGTGTGTGTGTATATGCGTGTGTTTGTGTGTGAGTGTGTATGTATGTATGTGCACATGTGAAGTTGACACAAAGTGCCTTTGGAGGCCAGAGGACAAGATGCAGGAGTGTATTCTCTTGTCTGAGATCTGAGTTCAGGGTATCAAATTGAGTTTGTCACACTGGGCAGTAAGCACCATTTACCTGGTGAACTGTTTCACTGTCCTGCTTTCCCTTTTATTCTTAGCCACCTACAATCCATTTTCTTTCAAACCTTAAAGGTGATTTTCTTAAAATTATGATTATGTTGGATACACAATCAAGATCCTACAAAGCTTTCCAACTACATTCTAAATGAAAGAAAAAGTCATTAAAAGGGATACTATCCTGGCTTGAAGTTATTTCATTCCACAGCACATTTTATGTTCTAATACAATCTATATATTTTTCTCTGGGTCACACTTTGTTATGTTTTCTGCTTTCTTTCCTAAAATATAAAACAAGATCATTAGCAAAGGAGTGTTCATCTGTTTCGAAGTGATCTGTTCCAACAAGAAATATTAACAATTAGCAGTTCAATAAATATTTGAAAAACTGTCAAACAAATCCTACTGCTCCCAACTGAGCCACATAAGAGGTAAGCTTCAGGAACATCACATTGTTGGTATTACATCTATATGAAACTAAAAAGCTTTTTTATTTCAGATATATCATTTTTTAAATAACTATACAACAAATCAAAGTTCTAAGTTTGCTAGAAACTAAATCTGTATATATTATAAAAAACAGCATATATAGCAATATATTATATATGTATATATATGTACACATAAACTATATATACATACACACATATATATACATACATATACATGCATATGTATGTATATATATACACACATACATACACACACATGTATGTATGTATATGTATTATATATATATATATATATATATATATATATATATATATATATATATAAGCAGAAGTCTGAGACTTGATGCTGGAGTTAGCTAATGGAAAAGTCCTGGAGAACACTGGAATGGGAAATTGTTACTATCTAAGCTTGGCCTCTTTTCTCACTCAGAAGCAGGGAGAAAGAAGCACCCACAAGGATGTTTGACATTCTAACGTCGTAAAGGGTTTTATACCAAAGAGGCAGAAAGGATTTGTAATTGTAGGTTTTATCAAGTCAATTCCCTAAGTAAAGAGAGGTCAGAAGCCTATTGTATTGTTGTCTCTGTGGAGCAGAGTGGAATGTTAAGGCTACCTTATGCAAGAGTTCTAGAAAAGAGAAGCTAGTGGGGATTTTCGTTTTTATGAAATTTTCTGTTTGTCAATTTCTACATCAGATGCATAAGATCTCTGTGCATTTAATTATAATTATTTGTGCTTTTGAAAACCGAAGCACTGCATAAGCTGTTCACATGTGGTTTTGTTAAAGAATGTTTCATATTTGATCTTTTCTTAAAGATACTAGCCTAGATTTCACAGAATATTGCTATGATCAACATAGTAAACCCAGACAGTCCTATGATGAAGAATTTAATTGGCCAGGACATTTTATTTGGACAATTACATGAAATGAAGCTATAAATGCAAGAGATAATCACAAGTCTGGGGCTCAGGGATGTCCCATGGCTGCCTCTCCATGAAGCGTGACATACACTTTAATGTGAACCACATAGACTTGTTGGAATTACTGTAATGTCAAAAATTGTTTTAGTCATCACTCTGTCTTACTTGAACCCATAGTCCCAAAAGGGCCTAAAACCACTCATAATAAATTGGGTTTTGTGGCATACCCTTTGAAATTTGCATCCATGCTACAATAACTAAATCCTAAGATAGGGAAAATAGCTGCCCATTTGGTGAATTGATTGCTCTTTATAGAGCACATGGAAAATACTTTTAAAGATTATTGTACCACTTTTGACTTCCTCTTACCCATACAAAACAATTCCTACCCCTTAGCCTAGAGTCACAATGACCTCAACTTCCCCTCTAAGCCATATTCTCCATCATTTCTCTCAAAGCCTTCTCCGTTTCATTCCACACACACACACACACACATTACTTCCATTTTAGAGCTCATGTCTACTTGGAGGTCTCTGTACCTCACAGACAGCTCCTTTTACCAAAGCACTCACCCCGACCCTTCTCTGCTTTAAGAACTTTGCCCATTCCTTACGTGTGGCACACTTAGAAAAATCTGTCAGAATTCCAGAAAGAAGGGTCCCTTTTATGTACTTCTCAATACCTTACTTTTAATTGATGCCCTATCATATCATGGTAGACTCTTCTGGTAACCTGTCTGTTTTTGACACCAGGCTAGGAAATCCTTGAAAATGATGTTCAAACTTATTAGTGAACACTATATTGCTTTGGTAGGAGTCTTCAGAGGCTGCAAAGAGAACAAATAAACAACATCTTAGCCTGGTCAGTGTCCTCGTGCAGACTTACAACTTGGACAAGTTTCCTCACATGCCACCCATTTTTAGTACCACTACCCTATAGCTTTTGGACACTGAATCAAATTATTTTGCCAAATATAGTAGGTAAAGGAGTTAAAATGATTTAAAAGACACAACCACACTGTATTTGTGGCTTTAGACTTTAGAGATTAATCCACCGAGAGTCTCTGTGTTGGCAAAATAAACTGCTCCTTGGAAGAAAGTGTTCTCTTTCCTAACTTGAGAATCCCATAACACTGATGCAAGGCAATTAGCTAGTTATTACTTATTCTTTCAGTGATTCGAGTGCTTATAATTCAGCAAATGCAAGACTAGGAATATTGGAATATTAAGGTAAATACATACAAATTTCATGGATTGCTGTCAAATAATCTGACATTTAAAAGAGCATGATCCTGCGGACATACATGCAAACTGTTACAGGAAAAAACTTTGCATAGGATAGTGATTTCAAACAATCTGAAGGATGTTTGACAGCACACAGCAAAAGCAGAGACCATGTGGGGTGTGAGTGAGTGTGTGTGTGTGTGTGTGTGTGTGTGTGTGTGTGTGTTGTGTGGATCATTAAACTTCTGTGCTTAGTTTTGTCCTCTGTAAAAGGTGATAGTCCACATCTCAAAAAGTTGTTCATCAAAAGAGATAATATTTGTGGTGTTGGAGAGATGGAGAGATGATACTCACCAACACACACACACACACACACACACACACACACACACACACACACCACAGAGTCACCAGTCATACATGGAGCAAAGGCAGTGAGGTAGAAAGAGACAGACAGAACACAAAAAGACACTGAGAGAGGCCATATTTGTAAGAAACTGAAAATTGTTGGTCACAAAAAGAACACTATGCATGTGCATGCTGTGAGAGTACAGCAAACCCAGAATGCTCTGTTTTACAATGTTAATGTCTTCACAGTAAGAGGAAATATAGAGATGGACTTCTCTTGATACTCCTTATCTGCCTAAAAAGTGATTCTTTCAAAGGGACCCTGAGGAATCCTTTTAGCCAGGGAACATTGTTCTTATTACAGGAGTGGAGTAGCTGGAAGAATAAATAATAATTGTGTAATTGCAACACAAACTAGGCTGTCTACCTGCCTCTCTCACAATGCACTCACTTTTCTAATAATTGCTCACATGTTTCTATGTTACCTGCATAGTCTTTCCTTTCTATATAGTCATTAGAGCTCACTGAGATTTTGAGCATTCACTTTTCTTTCTTGTGATATCCTCATGCACACATAATAAATTAGTATACCTCATCCTTTGTTCATCTGTCCAATATCAATTTTTTCATAGATTCAATGGTGAACTCTCAAGTGAATATGAGAAAATCTTATCCTTTCCTTAAACCATGGTTCCTGTGGCTGTTTTAGACACGGTATAAGTTTCTATTTGATAGTAAGGAGGAACTGAAATATATTAGGACAGGAATTTTAAGCATGAAGACAAAACTAATGCATAAAAAGTTCTAAAGTGGATTTTTCCCTTGGAGAATATCATCTCGAGTGTGTGATGGGTGCTGAATAAATTTCTTGTTGACGAAATCAATAAAAGTTTAGAAAAAGGACCTAGAGGTTTCAAGCAAATGAAACACCTCCAAGAGCTGTATACTAGATTCAACACTAAAATTGATGTTAAAGCGTTATGTGTAAAGTTTCCAGTGAGATGTTTCAAGTAAAGCCTAGTATTTTGGCATATAATTCCAACTCTTTTGTTAATGCAAATATATTTGTGTATGCATGTATGTTCTTACATTTAAACCATAGCTTAAGTGCAACAGATCAATGACTTTTGAGCAAATCTCTTCAATTTATACTGTAAAATTGGAATAATACAGCAAGATTTCAGGGTCATATAATGTGTGCAACTATCCTGTATTCTTAGTCCGTTATATTTTTGCTCCTTATTTTCACAGTATGAGATACCGTTAATGGACCATAACGTTTTGGCAAGTTCTTTTGCAGTTCCAAGAAAAGAGAGAAGAAAAATAATATTTGAGCTCCGACTTGCAGGATAAGTAGAGATTTTGTTGGGGGAGTGCTAAGGGAATTGTTTTCTAAATAGAGAGATTCTCTGGCAGGTTTGAAAAATGGTAGACTGTGGATTCTGATATGTATAGTTGGAATCCAGATTTCATCCCTTAGTGCCAAAATGACAATGTGAAGTTCTTGAGCATAGCCTGCCCCACTTTCACCTTCATCTGAAAATAAATCACTGTATTAGCAACTTTCCAGTACTATAAGGTCTAAAATAGAATTAGCTCTCAAAGCAATCTTGTAGGAGTCAGTTAAGATCAAGCATAAGCAAGCTGGCTTTGAGTTACAATTGAAATCACAGCCTAGTTCTTTCTTTCTTTCTTTTTTTTTTTTTATCAGCTTCCCATATACTATTTAATTGAAAAAA
>JADRCD010187622.1:0-28318 GCA_019843815.1 Montemys delectorum
GGTGTCAAGCTGCCTAACCACCAACTCTGCCAGCAGACAATGTTTTGTCGGCTCTTAGGTAACCATTCTCAAAGTAAGAACCGAGATCAATTGATGTGTAACCCACAAGAGAGTCAAGTGACTAGTATTGACATATGAAATGTTAATTTGGCAATTTCGGTTTTCTTATTCTATTGTCTAGGCCTTATTGTTTCTAGCATCAACAATTCTGGAGAACTTGTTAGAAATAGGGGTAGGAAACTGCAGAGACATGACGCCCAGATGTCTTCCAGTTCTATATTACAGGCTGAGTTATAGCTGATAACTCACTGACCAAAAAGATATTCTTAGATAAGTGAAAATGATCAAAAGGGCTGAAATAATGTAAATAATCTAATGTACCTGTCTAAGGAAGATTCTCCATAGGTGATGGGCAGTGGACGGCCCTCTGGTTACACATGACCAGTAAGAGAAGCTGACTGCATTGTGGATGATGCCGAGCCCTTGGAACAGACCTCCAGGGTGTCCAGGCTCCATCTGAGCTCCACGGGTCAGCTCCACGCACAGAGCATGTATGCCTCTAGGTGTCAGATTTCACAGGAAACGGAACTAAGTGTATTCTGGCCCAACACACCTCAGGGCTTATGGATCCAAAGTTTCTCCATTTTAGTTAGTACAAAGCAAGCAGCAGGCTTCTGTCGCTGATGGCTGCCACTCAGCTACCCACATACAGCCCCCTTCATGTTACACCGCAGAGCTCTGGAGGGAGCAGAGGTGCTGCCAGCAACACTGGACCACACTAATTTGGGCCAGGAAAGTGACCACTATGAATTTTTTTTCAACAGAGTATAATAAACTTCTTGGCATTTACCGTTTTCAGTAGTTCTTATGTCTGAGGACAGGACAAGAGCCAGCATGGTAAGAAAACTGTTGCCAGGATGCAGCAGGCAAGGGGCTCTCTAATCTAGCTATGCTGCCCCGCACAACTCTGTATGACATAGGATTTCTAGAGTTCTATTTCATGACATGTACCATTACTAAGGGTGGAGTCTCAGGAGCTGGTTGGTCCTAATAGTTCAGAAAATAAATTTTGCTTAGTATTAAATCCCCCAACTGTCATCCTTGGAGTTAAATATTCCAGTATTCGGCAGGGGCTTGGAAGTCTGCTTCTCCTATTTACACAGGGGCCTGAGGCAGCTGCAGACCAGGAAGTGAACAGACACATGCAGCCGATCACCTTGTAAGTCATTTCCCCTCAACTTAAGGACACTATGAAACAGATCCAAACATGGAGTATTTATGAATATATGGAACTCCCAGGCAGAAGGGCCCCCTGGGAATGAAGTCTTCAGCTCCTCACTGCCTGCGACAGTGCGAGATGTGCTTGAGTTCAGCGGCCATGGAGCAGCTTATTCCTAGTCACCGTAACTCGAGGTGTGGGAATCTGTAGACATCAATGTGCAGTTTACACCAGTGTGCCCTACTCAACAGGGGCTGCTCTGAATTCCACAGCCTCACTTTCCAGCCATGTCATGTCAGGTGATTCCACTTTAAGCCTTAGGGTGGGGGCACTGAGGCTTGGCTCTTCAAAATTGTTGTAAAATCCTAACATGAACACAGCAATTAGTAATTAAATTAATAGTCATGCAAAAGTCTAGGAAACACTATAGATATATTTTCTTTTCTTAAAAATATTTTGTTATTATATCTCAGTACACTGTAGCTGTCTTCAGACACACCAGAAGAGGGCGGCAGATCTCATTACAGGTAGTTGTGAGGCATCATGTGGACTTTTGGAAGAGCAGTCAGTGCTCTTAACTGCTGAGCCATCTCTCCAGCCCTAGATATATTTTCTTAAAAATCACTTAAAAAAAAAAAGACACCTGGAAAGACTCCAACAGAACCTTCACTATGCGAATGGCGAATGGCGAATGGCGCCCTTCTGATCTCCTCCCGCTCAGTGTGCAGCACTCGCCATGTCAGAGCTGCTGGGCCAGGCCTCACTTCTGCAGGTGGTTTATGTAGCTCACAACATTTTTCGTTTTTCTTCGAATTTGTTTTTCAACATGTAATGAAGAAGTACATATGTTGCCCATGTCTTTAAACCTAACTTGTTATGTAATGTGGTGACCCATCCCAATAAAATACAGCTTATTAAAAAAGAAGCCTCCAAAATTCAAGACACATTTAACATATGGATTTTACAATAAAGTTTATTTGCTGTTCTCCTCTTTCTCAGAAATGGAATGGATAATTCTTTACAACCCAGTACTCATTTAGGAAATTTTAAAGAGTTGCCAAAATCACATATCGAATAAACAATTCCAAAGAGCAATAGGAAGCCAAATGATATTAATAATGGACTAGAGAAGCTGACTTCTGAAGGCATTCTGCCTCTCACTGACGTTTCTGAAGTCCTTTACTGTAAGACCTGTGCAATCCTAGTTCAGCGCTGCTATGCAAGATGAAGTGTCTGGGGGAATCTCAAAAATGGAGTTTGTCTGTCTATTAATAAAATGAGGAGACCTAGGAGGAAAGGCAGAGGACCAAAATCAAACTCCATGACAAGAACACAACACTGACAGAAAACCTAGGAACCTTCTGGAACTTCTGTAGGAAAGAGGAGAACAGGCCTGACGTGTACTCGAAATCTAATCTCCCTAGAGGTTTCTCCTCCGCCACCATACGCTTGTCTTCAGTTCACATGATTAAGGACGGTAAGTCTCATCAATTAATATTTAATTTAAAAACCAAACAAAAAGTTAGAAGTAGGTGGCAAAAGAAAAATATATCTTAAATATATATATATGTTTGTGTGTGCAACTATGTAAAGAAAATAATTCCCATAGTTACAGAGTTTAGTTAAAGAAAGTTTTATATATATTTATATATATTTTATTATAACAAAATAGGCAGTTATTGTGGGTAAAATAGTCATTAAAATCTGACCCCTCCCTAAGCATACACTAAAATTTTAGGCTATGAACTGGACTCCTTTCCACTGCCATGATTGTTACATGTCCACCAAACCCCTTTTATGTCTGCAGCCTGTGTGTAAAGTGAGCTCTCTGCACCCGACAGAGCCATAACTACAGGTACAGACGGCGCCACAGCAAGAACTGCTCCCCACAGTGCCGCACACTTCCGTGGTTAGTCCTGGCAAGTGTCCCAGGGGAGGGCACACACAATAAAGACCGGTCATGAATAACAAACAGCCCTCCTGAAATTATGAGTTAACTCAGACATTAATTTTGAATTAAATCCCTATTTTTCTTATTTGTTTTTAATGAAATAATTACTTTAATAGCAGAAGTCAATTGAGGAAAGAACTTGAGAGCTAATACACTGGCCAAACCATGCTATTAGAGTTAAGCGTGCACAGTTGCTCAAGGTCCACTGAATCACTGATTAAAACCACTTTCTTTCATTTGTACTGAAATTGGAAAATAATGTATATAAAGCTTTTCTGAAAATCTCTTAAAGTTAACTTTCCCTTAAACATTAAGGAATTTCACAATTTTGCATCTCCCCAAACCCTAGATAGCTGGTCAGGCCATTCATCGTCAGTTCTGAAAAGTGGCCAGAAACCAATAGTAACACAGAATAGTACAGATGATGCAACATGAAGGGACACAGATGTCAAAATGGGCACAACTGCCGGCCATGAGGAGGGGATCTGCGTCAGTGTGGAGGACACTGAAGACAGACAAGACTCCAAAACAGGGCAAGAGATGAGACCATGGAAAAAAGAAAGAGCAACATCTGTCTTCATAGCTTTTCTTTTGCTGGGACCCAGATGTAAGGCCCAGACTGCTCTTCGATGATCTGCTTCACTTGGCTGTAGATGTCCTCCAGTGTGTCTCCCTGAACGATAGCTGCAATGACAGAAAGTACAAGTGCCCATTAGTCCTCCTCCTTTGCCATCAACATTTCTGCTGAGATGGGAGACAGCAGTGCACTGCTACTAAACTGTCATTTAGTTAGTTTTACTATTTGCACAATACACACAATGGGCCACAAGTGAGACATGCATTGTCTCTATCCTTTGTTTAGTGCATTGATCATCCGAGCTCATATTAGCTCGCCTGCCCGTTCGCTTGCTTGCTCACTCTTCTGATGGTGCTAGGGACTGAACAGGCTAACTGTATGCTCTACCTCTGACTTATGCCCCTCAGTTGTTAGTTTTATTATTTTAATACAAAATATTTATTTCCTTGACTTTTGTGGGAAATACAGAGTTCCCACCAAACTTGTGTGGTGGTGGCAGGACAGGCTCTGAGGAAAGCCAGCAGATTACACACTCTGCTGAAGTATGGAGTATGCCATGTAGACAGAGATGCACAATCTGTATCTTAGTGTTAGAAACTACTAAAATCAACATTAGAAAGCTTATTTCCTGCCTGCAATATGTAAATAAAAAATGATAACATAGCGTGTGTCATAATGCATACTTATAATTTTACAACTTGAAAGGCAGAGGCAGGAGGATTATAAATTCTAGGTCAGCCTAGGGTACACAGATAGATCTCTTTTCAAAAAACACAACAAACAACAACAAAATGGCAACAATGACTAAGAACCAATTATTTGGATAATTGGAGTTTCTAGATCTGTAAGGATCAAGGGTTAGTTAATACAACTAAAAAGGACTCAGCATGGAGCCAGGCAGGTGGCTTAGAGCAACTCAGCCCAGCACTCAGGAGGCCCAGGCAGGTCTGTAAACACGAGGCTGACAGGGTCTATATCCTGAGACTGAAAACAAGCAGCAAGTGTGAGCGGTGGAAGAAGATCGCCATGTTTCCTGTAGCCTGAGACAACTGGGGTAAAGCGCCAAGTGCAGATGTTAACGTAAAATTGTCCACTTGGCGAGTGAGGTTAAGGATACAGTAAAGAGGAACATTTATGTACAAAAAAAAGAGAGCTTCTATGTAGCTAATAATGTTTGGGTAATCAAATTTTAAGTTTTATAATGTTTATGAGTATCAGTTCTGTGAAAGCTCACATTTTGAGCTACATATGTAGGTACCCTTTAATAACTGTAAAGACAGATATCTGGCAAATGCCAGTTTCTGTGACTGGGTCACAGTGCTTAACAGGGCAGGCCCACAGTGGCAAGCGGTGAATTATTCTGAGGAAGGATAGTTGCTGAAGTGCACTGGGAAACACACACTTAGCTTACTACAGAAGTCGTGGCTCTCCCTCGGTTGGAAGAGTGGAGATCAAGTCCAAGATACCTCAGCCATCACTGTTACAGCCAACAGCACTAAAGGCATGGTCCACACCCATGTCTTAAGTACTGTGTGACACAGAGTCAGTGCTCTGACATGCCTGCCCCAACTAACCCAAACGGAGGACATTCCACAAGAGAGCTGGCCCTCACTCTTAAAGAATGTCAAGGTAAGTAGTGGCAGTGGTGGCACATGCCTTTAGTCCCAGCACTAAGGAGTCAGAAGCAGGAGGATTTCTGTGAGTTCCAGGACAGCCAGAGTTACACAGAGAAACCCTCTCTGGAAGCCCCCCGCCTCCCCGGTGAAGGTTGCCAATGACTGACTAGTAAGTAAGGGCTCAATGGATGGTTCTAGATCAATGACATGTCCAATGCAACATGTGCTCCTGGAGTGGATCCCATGAGTATTTTTTTCTGTTTTTATCATCTAACGAGTGGCACTCTAACAAGTGGGAAAGCTGTATGGAAGGAAGGGTGACATTATCCATGTTACATTTTCTGAGTTAGATCAGTAGCTCTCTCACCATGGGAAGGATATAAACAAACACTCAAATATCCTCTTTAAAGGAATTTTTGAAACACCGAAATATTTGGAAGCTTTTAAAAGGCATCTATTTGTAACTTACTCTCAGATGTTTTAGAGATAAAATATTAACATTTGGGAAATCTGGGTAAAAGGCACGCCTCCTGCCCCACACAGGGTCTCTCTGTGTAGCCCTGGCTGTCTGGAACTCACTCTGAAGACCAGGCTGGCCTTGAATTCAGAGATTTGCCCGCCTCTGCCTCCAAAGTGCTGGGATTAAAGGGGTGAGCCATTCCATTCTACATTAATATTCTTATGGTTTCCTTCTAAGTGTGAAATGTGAAATTAAAAAAAAAAAAATTGGATGTCCCTTCCTTCAGTACATGGCTTATGCTATCAGAGCACTTACTGAAACTCATGTGACCTTTATTTTAAAAGAGATCAGGCATAGTGTGTATACATGGCCCCAGCTACTCAGGTAGCAAATGTAAGAGGGGTCACTTGAGTGGAGGAGTTGAGGGCCGCCTTGGCATACAGAGCCTGCCTTATCTAGGCAAGCCTAAGCTGTTGTTACAGCGGTGGGCTGTTGTTGCCAGAATGAGGCTGTTGGTCACTCAGTCCCTCCAGCTCTCTGTGTGCTTGTCACTCTATTGTAGGTCATCTTTCTCATCTAGGACTTCCCAGTCCTCCCAGCTGCCAGCTAAATAATTCTTGCTTATACCCAGTCTACAGAAACCACAGTGAGAGGTCTAAGCCAACAATCTCACTTCTGGACATAGATCCAAATGGAAAGGAATCAGGGTGTCAGTGAGTCACCTGCAATTCTCCTGTCATTATCACAGGAGACAAAGCAATGAAAACCACCTAAATGCTTGCTAACAAAGAAAATAAGGGGTATCTAAAGATCTAGACTGAGAACATTATCCAGCCATAAGAAGGAGGAATCTAGTCATTTCTGACAACATGAATATACAAGATCTTAAGCTACATGAAACCAGACATAAAAATAAATCTGACATGGCTTCATTTCCCTGTAGACTCAAAAAAGCAGGGAGCACAGCAGTGGTTCCCAGAGACTGGGGTGGGAGGGGCATGGGGAGGAGAACAGGATAATGGCATGGTGGTCAAAGGGCAGATATTTCTTTTTTTAGGAGGAAATGTGCTATGACCACAGCTCAGTGACAGTGCTTACCTATGTGTAAGGTCCCAGTACTGGAGAACCCAAGGTCCTAAAAGAACAATTTCTGGGCATCTAATGTACAGATGGTATGATATTAACAAAAGTAGATGTCAAGTGACCTCACCAACAGACACACACACAAGCACAAGCACACAGAGCCAGCCACACAGCAGGTAGGACCTGTGGCCATTGATGTAGTACTATGATTGCAGTAATCAACTCATAGTATACACATCCCACTGTGCACCCTGAATGCCTAGGGAATCTGTCAGTTCTATCTTAGTAAGCCTGGGAAGAATGGGAAGAACTTATAAAGGGTGAGAGAAGGTCAGAACTTTCAATGAAGGAGTGAAATCAAACCTATTTTTCTCTGGTCAAGAATTATTCCCATGCACACAACCCTAGGTACACTGCAATCTAAGATTCCCCATTACCAGCCAGGCTAACCTTTGAGTTTCTCACAGGACAAAACCACAGATCTTACACATTTGTTTTGGAAACTACAGGAGTAGTTTCTACTAGTAGATGTGAACACAGCACAGCCTGCCCACATAGGCCTTGTCCCAGGCTCCCACCTGTGAAATGCTCAGTGAACTCCTGCTCCAGCTTCATGGCTCTCTCAAATGTTTTTCTGGCCTGCTCTTCTGTTAGGCGCTTGTTCATTTCCCTATGCAAACAAATTTAGAAATTGGTGATTACCATACTGTAATAATCTTTGGAAAAAGATGACAGGACGTAAAAGGCATAAAATAATTAGTTCAAGTCTGTACAAACTATAGCCATTACTGGGAACAAACGCAGTCACTAGGCCTGCTGCCTGACACTCCAGTGACAACAGGACTGTGGCATTTTATACACTAGCTCAGAATTTCACTTCATATTAAGATGTGCTTCACAGATCTATATCTTAATTTCTTCAGAGGACTAATGGACATCTTTAAACAACCAATCAGAAAGTTTAGTTTGAGGAAACACTGTGAAATGGCCTAGTTTCCTCATCAGTGAAGTGGAGTAGGATGAGAGAGAGAAACAAGCAGGAAGACTTAGATTAAAAGTTTAACTTTCTGTCCTTAGCTAGAACTCGGCAGACAGAGGAAAAATCCTGCAAACACATGAAACACAAGCATATCTGACATGATATTAAAAAATATTGTTGGCTAAATGCTATAGCCTCAGTGGGATGCTTTTAATTCAGCCATTATTTTATAATATATTAAATGATACATGACATTTACTATTATTATTAATTATTATTTCACAATAATCTAGGTGTGTGTGGACAGAAGTAAGTCAAACATAAGCTTAGTCTTCCTGCAGCTGGATGATGGGTCCATGGGAAGAAGTTCATTTCCAACTTGTGAGAGCAAGTTCTCGCCATTTCAGCATTAAGCATGACACTCTGTATGGCTATGGCATACTGCCCTCTCAACCCTACGGGTTCCCTGAACACTGCTTGCAGGGTAGGTCTAGCAGCAATGAACTTGCCTTTGTTAATCTGAGAACTTTCATTCCTTTTACATTTTTTATTATTATTCTGTATGTGCATGGTACATGGGCAAAAACACCACAGCATTCACATGGAGGACAGAAGACAACTTTGTGGAGTTGCTTCTCTCTCCTCCTCCTCATGGGCTCCAGGGATCAAATGCACACCAGCAGGCTTATGCAGCAGGCTCTTTCCCTCATCCTCATTGGGTATAGGGTGCTGGATCCACAGGCTTCATTTCTTCAGTGCTTCTATCATGCCTTCTGACTTCCAAAGTTTCTGAGGAGGAGTCTGCTGATAATCTCACTGGAAGATCTCTTGTGATGAGTCATTTCTCATGCTGTGTACAACACTGTCTTCCAACAGTCTGACTGTAACATGCCCCAGTTAGGGCACCTCCATCTCTTCTGCCTGGACTTTAGTCAGTATCTTGGATATTTATGACTTTTAAATAAAACCTGGGAAGTTTCTTCAAATAATCTCTGTCCCTGCTCACATTTTGAAATTCTTAACGTATGTTGACCTACTCAATGCCATCTCCCAGTTCCCTGAAAACAGTTAACTTTTCTCCAATGTTCCCGAGATTTGATAATTTCCAGTGTCCTATCTTTAAGTCTGATGAGTCTTCTGCCCATTCAAATTTGTCTCTAAATCTCCCTACTAAATTTATTTCAGTAATTTTTTTTACATCCAGAACTAAAAAGAAAAATTTTATTTTTAATCATGTATCTTTGTGTTGTGGTGTGGGTATATATACTTGAGTGCAGTGCGTGTGAAGGCCAGAAGAAGGCATAAGCCCCTTAGAGGAACCTGACTTGATTCCTCTCTAAGAGGAGTCTGTGCTTGTAGGGGTGAGCCATTGCTAGCCCCTCAGAACGTCAAGCTTTCTCTTTACTGATAATTCCAACTTGTTCAGATATACTTTTCTTGACTTTGACTTTTAGCTCTTTTACATATCTTGGAGGTATTATAAATATTATATAACATAAGGGTAGAAAAGATACTACCAGGGAGGAAGAGGGGACAACAGAGGTAAATATGAGCACTGAATATTTAAGATATAAATGCATGAGAATGTTACATGGAAACCTGTTATTTTTTACTTAAGAACAATGAACCATACTAAAGTGGTTTTATAGACTGTAGTGAGTTTGATATCTGGTCTGTGTCAGAGACTTATTTGATTTTTCCTTTGAATGAACCATTCTTTGCTGTTTCTTTGTATATTTTTGTTAAAACTTCACATCTGATTCTTATGATTCAGCAACTCTAGAGACTAATTTTTGCTGTTTTATTTAAAATGTATTTATTACTGTAGAGCATTTCTGTGCTGAGGCAACTTGATATGAGCTGAAAATTTTACTCAGGTATTTTCTGAGACTGTGTCTTTCCATTGCCACGTATGATATACCTGTAAATTGCATCCCTACATGTGACACCTTCAAATGTCTGGGCTGGCTACTAAAGAAAGGCAAAGTCAAGCAGGTGGAGTGGGTCTGGGGAGAGGCACTGGGGGTTTTAAAACTTTGACAACTACTTTATAAGCACCTTATTATACTTCCAAGCCAGAAATAGCACTAGCCGGCATAGCTGTTGCTGGCAGGGTCTTTGTTATGTCCTTTGTGGCATCTTAGAAATGTGCACAGACTGCTTGCTATGGAGCTAAAAAATGGGAGCTGACATCATACTGAGAGCCAAAATTAACCTTTTAAACCAACCCTAGGAAGCTGTAAGGCTTCAAAAGACTTCAAAGTCCCCAAAAAGGCTGAGCAGATAGATCTTGCCAGTGAAGCCATTGTGTAGGCGGGGCGGTTACTGGTGTGCTCGTTACTTGGAGATTCTCTTTGATGGTAAGTCCAGCCTGTGCAACTCCTACACCCTTTGTTTATGCTGGACAAGTGTGTTACTCTGGACCATTAGTCTCCTGATAGATTTTTAAATACTAAATCAGCCTTATATTCTAGGAATAAACTCTGCTTGTGGTCATTATGTAAGATTTTCTTTCCTTCTGCCTTTTTCTAGTTCATGTTTTTTGAGCTGTAACTTTAAAAACATGGAAGTGTAGTGACTTACAGGTACAGCCTGAAACACTGTCACAAACCTATACACCCAGCACTCAGGTCTAACAGGTGCTGATCAGTGCTCTGGGACTCAGTGGACCATCCTCATGTCTAGGTTTCATTTGGTTTTTGACAGCAATGATCAAACCTGGAATTGTAGAGTGTGGGTACTTTTGAGATCTTTTATTCAAATTATGTGACTTTCTTATGTGTTTGATTCTGCTCATTGTTCTCGCAGAATGTTTCATTGTGAAAACGTCATTGTTGATGTCTTTGGCTGGTAGAGTCATTTTGGTAGTTTTTAAGGTGGTGGCTATATTAACAGCACTTTTGCTGTCAAGAGAGTAAGCTTAATATAAGCAAGTATTTCTGTTGTATCCAGGAAGGAGAGTTCTAAGCTAATCACAAATTTGTTTTATGATCTTTTGAAGCTACTGTAAAATAACCAATGTAGATTTACCAAGTGACACTTGAAGACTGAGTTGTTTCAGATGCTCTGTATTCCTGTCAAAGAAGAGTGCTCTTTTTCCATCTTCACCCTTCTGATGCGCAGTTAGTAACATTGTGACATTATGGCTTTTAGTTGTTTAAAGCCAGTGTCATACTGAGTGTGTGCTCTGTCTAAGACCCAACTTCTACTGGGTCACCTGTGCCAAATTATAATGACCACTGATGTATACTGATCACCCTTTTCCATTCTGGTGTTACATGAAAATGCTTGACTTTGTTTCTTGATCATTCTTTTCTTTTCTTTATTATTATTATTTTTTTTTTTTTGGTTTTTCAAGACAGGGTTTCTCTGTGTAGCCCTGGCCGTCCTGGAACTCACTCTGTAGACCAGGCTGGCCTCGAACTCAGAAATTTGCCTGCTTTTGCCTCCCAAGTGCTGGGATTAAAGGCGTGCGCCACCACTTCCCGGCTCTTGGTCATTCTTAATACTTATTGTATTTTCAAAGACCATCTTCCCACTGATCACTGGTCTATGCTGATTTGATAGTATATTGATTTCTCTTCTGGTTTCATTGAATTTATGGCTGACTTCCAATTTTACTTCTTGTTTATGCTTTTTTGAAACAGTATCTCTCTCACTCTGTAGTCCCAGCTGGTCTTGGATTTTCAGGAGGCCTCCTGAGCTCCACAGCCCTGAGATCCGGGGTCTGGCAACACACTTTATGTTTAGTTTCATGTTTATAGGCTGTGTAATTTCCTTCATCAAAGACATGACATTAGGTTTGTCAGCTTTTATATGTAGTTCAAAACATTTATTAATTTTTCTGTGATTTCTTTTTTAACCCATTCAGAAGTATAATGCTCAGTTTCTAATATATAAGCATTTAAGTCATATTTTTATTATTAATCTCCAGTTTAGTTTTGCTGTGGTCAGAGGATATTGGTTTCAGTTATTTGAAAACTGTCCTCCAGCAGATAGTTGGTCACTGTCACATGTGTTGTGTTTGAAAAGTCAGTATGTATTTTGCATAGGTTGAGTACAGTACTTAGTGAGTTTCACTGTTCTAATGAACAGGATATTTAGACCCACTGATACTATGTTTTTATTTACACTTTCTTTTCTTTTTTTACTTAATTCTACTAAGAAAAACTATATTCATATATGCAAATGTATGTGTATGTGTGTGGGTGGGAGTGGAGTGTTGGGGTCAGGGAGCAGCTTGCAGGAGTCCTCTTTTGCTGTGTGGATCCTGGATATTGAACTCAAGTCTTCATGCTTGGGTGGCAAATGCCTTAATGGAGCCATCTCACATCTTGTCAGCCAGGAAGCCACTATACGTTTATCTTTTGAATGGTTACCATATAGCCGTGCTGCCTATTCAATAGTATAATGATGATGATTATGGGGGTGATGCTGATGATGTTAACGTGACACAACATCCTCTAGGATAGGTATAAATACTACTGTCTTCATTTTATAGATGGAGAGAATGAGGACAAACAAGTAACTTGAGGCTGGCTGATCTGCATTTAAAGGGAACACTCTAGACATTTACACTTACATGATATTTTCCATGGATTTGGGTTTAATAAAAATAGATATCGGGTAAAGCTGTGCAATCTGCAATCTCTTTATGGCATTTCCAGATACATCAAGGATACAATGTTTGCCCTAAAATAGAGACAATAAAGACGACAATTAAGTGAGTGGGCCAAATCTTTTCATTTATACTAAAGGAGTTTCCCACAGGTCACAGGTCTGAATTGTACTTCATTTAGATCCTTTTTACTTCAAGCAAAATTGTCATTTATTAGTAAAGTTCAGAAGGGAAATTAAATGAAGACAATAATTATGAATAATTACTTTTCCATTCTCAAAGCCGAAAGGAATTAAAATACAGGTCTCATATTCTTAGTTTTTTAGACCGACAACTTTTAAATGGATGGAGAGATGGCTCAGCAGTTAAAGTGTGCATTCTTCTTGCAGAGAATTTAAGTTCACAGCCCCCATGCTGGGTAGCCACCAGCTACTGGTCACTATGGCATCAGGGTATCCAACACCTTTTCTGACCCCACTGGGCACCTCTAACATACTCATGTGTACAGACCCATAAATATACACACATGTATACATGTAGGTTAAAATATACAAATAAATCAAAAGGGCACTAACGAACTTTATTTCATAAAATGGCATGACCAGCAGAAGGTGTAAAGACACATGGAGTGTGGCCTGCATTTTACTCAGTAAACTTGTATAGCCTCACTACCACTATTCTTTAAAAACGTAGTTTTATTTATGTACATGCCTGTGCATGTCCAAGGAGACCAGAAGAGAACAATGGATTGTCTCTCTGGAGCTGGAGCTATGAAGAGGCAGCTGTGGGCTCCCTAATGTGGCTCCTCGGTGAGAGCAGTATACACTCTTAAGTACCAAGCCATCTTCTAAGCCCTCAGTACTACTATTCCATGCTGCCAATCCTCATTTTATCGGGGGCTGGAGGATATCATAAACTGCAATTTGGAAAGCCAAATTCTGGGTTTATGTAACTTTTTTGACAAATCTACTGACACAAAAGGTCATTTACATTTTATTATAGCTGTGTATTTCCAAGTTACATAGAAAAGTATATAATGAAAATTAAATAAATTTTATTGGAATATTTAAAAATCAGGTCCTTGGTTTCATAAAATACCTTGCAATTTAAAGACTAGAGTTATGTTAAGAAATGATACTCAATAGGCATTTTTACAATAAAAATTAATACTGAAAAGACTCCAAACATACAAAAAATTAAGAAAATAATACACTCACAGTATTAAAAAGTTGATTATTTTATTTTATTTTTATGTATATGTGCATGTGTGTAGGCCAGAGTCTGATACCAGGTGTCCTCTTAATTGAGCTTCACTTTACCTTTTGAGACATGGTCTCACTGCACCTGAGGCTTGTCACCTAGTGGCTAGACTAGCTGCCAGTCATTCCCGGGAGCTCCCTGTCTCTGCTTCCCAGGGCTGCAAATACAGTTAGGCTAAGGATGTAATTAATGGATTAGCTCAATGGGAGGGATGCCTCATGGGAGGAAGCAGCTCATTGGAAATATGACTCTGAAGGGATTTCTGTATGTTTCCACCCTCTCCTCCTCTTTGCGTCTCCACTATGGACTGAAACCTCTGAGACCATGTGCTAAAATAAAGCCTTCCCTGTTTTCCTTCACAGTGACAGAAAACTAACATGCCGGCTTCACTCTTTACATATATGTATTAGTTTTACTATAAATGGCAGAAATAATATTCCTTTGGTCTATATTACCCAAAGATAATCACAGTATAATTCTAGCTGGTCACTTACGCTCCTAACTGAACAAGCAATAAAGAGTTGCTGGGGGGCTGGTGAGATGGCTCAGCAGGTAAGAGCACTGACTGCTCTTCCAAAGGTCCTGAGTTTGGATCCCAGCAACCACATGGTGGCTCACAACCACCCGTAAAGAGATCTGACTCCCCTTTCTGGTGCATCTGAAAACAGCTACAGTGTACTACGCAGGAGCAAGAGGGGCTGTCCTGAGTTCTATTCCCAGTAGCCACACACATGATGGCTCACGGCCATCTCTACAGCTATAATGTACGCATACACATAAAATAAATAAATAAATCTTTAAAAAAAAAAAAAGAGTTGCTGGCTAAAGTTACAATCTAGGACGTGAATTTGATTTACTGAAAATGTCTGATTGCCAGTAGCTAGGCAACTTAGCCCTTGTCATTTCAGGTCTTGGTATTTTATTGCTTTTGTGTTGGGTATGCATACTGAGCATGTGAATGCAGAGGGCAGAGGCCGAAGTCAGTGTTTTTGCTTTCTACCTCATTTGTTTTTTCAGACAGGGTGACAGGGTTTCTCTGTGTAGCCTTGGCTGTCCTGGAACTTGCTCTGTTGCTCAGGATGGCCTTCAACACACAGAGCTCCATCTCCTGAGTACTGGGATTAAAGGTGTGCTCTCGACTCCATTCAACCTTACTCACATTTTAGGATAAGCTTGCTCACTGAACCCGATTACTGTTTATGGGGACTTGTCCGTGTCAACCATGTTCAACCCCAACCTGCCAGGCTTTTACATGGAGATGGGAACACACGTCCCCACTCTAAGCAAAAGCATTGTACTTCATCCTGTGAGCCAGTTCTCTCTAGCCCCGATCTTGGTAATTTTGAAGAGTACAGATCATTCATTTCATAGGATATGCCTTACTTGGCTCAGCCTGCCTCTTGATGATCAGAAGGCAAGTAACACATTTCTGGTATTCTGACCTCTGACAGGTATTCTGTTCTTAATTCATTTTATTAATAAGGTATGTGATATTTATTTTTCCCATTTCTAATGACAATGTGATTCCATTTAAGCTTCTGTCTGTTTAAAAGCTCTCCACTGTAAAATGATGTTTGTCTTTTTAACTGTTTTCAGGGTAGATACTTTCCTGGAATGTAAATAATCTTGTTTCTCATAAATATCATGTATTAATTGTGATTATTTTAAGATATAATTTTTTTTTTTTTTTTTGGTTTTTCAAGACAGGGTTTCTCTGTATAGCCCTGGCTGTCCTGGAACTCACTCTGTAGACCAGGCTGGCCTTGAACTCAGAAATCTGCCTGCCTCTGCCTCCCAAGTGCTGGGATTAAAGGCATGTGCCACCACCACTCGGCTTAAGATATAATTTTAATCATCTCTTAATGTTCTTGTCTGAAATAATTACTACTGTGAGATTTTTAAGGAAGATTTCCCAACTTTGCCATGTCTTGGCCTTGATCAGCAGCAGACAGAGCACATAGGCTTCTCCTCCATCTTTCATGCATACACCTGCTTACGCCTTCAGGGAGTACTCAATTTTTATGTAGCACTGTGTTTTTTGATAATCAAATGTTCCACTCTTTGATCCGCTTCCCACTCACTTTGCCATCCTTCCCACTTTCCCCTCGTTAGTAACTAGTCTCATCAGGTTCTGATCAGTCCTTCCTGTGTTTCCACACACAACTGAGTAGATGTGTTTTCTTATTTCTCATTTTAAAATACTAAGTCATTTCATAGATACTTCACTGTCATTTATTAACTGTAAAGCACTCCAATTCGTGGATATTTCTGATTTCCAGTCACTTTGTCTTGGTACTGAATAGTTTACAGTGTCTCACACTTAAGGCCACAATGGCAACCCCTTTGCAAATACATTTTTCATATTACCGGAGTGTGTGCTTTCTTCGGTGGACTGTGCACTCAACACCTTCGTCTAACTTAGGTTCATGATTTCTTTTGATAAATTACTTACTTTTATTTTATGCATGAGTGCCTGCATGTATGTATGTAGCACATATACATGTGTACCATATGTGTGCCTACTGCCCTTGTGGGCCAGAAAAAGGCATCAGATTCTCTGATACTGGAGTTATAGGAGGATGTAAGCCGGCAGATGTGCTGGGAACTGAATTGAGGACCTCACAAGAGCAGTCAGCGAACACTCCTAACTGCTGAGCTATCGCACTGGCAGCTCCTTATGCTTTTTCTCAGTTTATAGTTTTCGAATTTAGACCTACGGCTTATTCTTTGATCAAATTTGTAAATAGCATGGACAGAAGCTACTTAGTTGTTCTGGCATCACATGTTTAAATGCTATCTATCACTTCACAGAATTCTTTCTTCTCTCTGTATGACAGTGCGTGTAGGCCTATTACAGGATTACATTTTTTGTTTTCTTGATTGAGACAGTCTTGATATGTTGAAAGGACTGGCCTTTATCTCTTGGGTTCAAGCAATCCTGAGTAGCTGAAATTGCATGTGTGTACCACCAATCTAGGCTTATTTCAGAATACTTTTTTTTTTTTAAATTTTTTATTTTGTTTTTGTTTTTTTTCGAGACAGGATTTCTCTGTACAGCCCTGGCTGTCCTGGAACTCAGACCAGGCTAGCCTCGAACTCAGAAATCCACCTGCCTCTGCCTCCCAAGTGCTGGGATTATTATTAAAGTATCAAAATTAAGTCGTATGAGTCCCCCAACTTTGCTCTTTTACAAAACTGTCTAGCTATTTATGATGGTTTTTAAATGTCATTGTCAAAACTTGGAATCACCTGAAGGAGGAGCCTCACCTGAGGAAATCAGGTTGGCCTGTGGGCATGGCTATGGAGGGGATTGTCTGGACTGTTAAATGAGGTGGGAAGCATCGGCTTAAGTGTGGGTGGCACAGTTTTATAGACTGGGCCCTGAACTGTATGAGAGGAAAGAAAGGCAACAGGAAGCAAAGGTCTTGACTGTGGACATGCTGTCATGAAGATGCTTTGAGTTCTTGCCACTCTGAATTCCCATCAATTAAAGGATCACTGAAATTATAAGATAAATAAACCCCCAAGATGCTTTGATCAGGGCATTTATCATAATGACAGAAATGAAACTAAAGAATTATTCTAGAATTTTTTTACATATAGTTTAAATTATGATATACATTTCTAAAAAAAAAAAGTCTGTTGGGAATTCAGGGATGTCTGATATGTGAGTTATATTTGTTGGGACCTTGGTAAAATGTTAAGGCCCATGTAGCCGTTACCTGGCTAGCCTGCCATTATAAGGAAACTTTCTAATGCTAAGATTGATTACATATTCTGTTATGTTCTGTGCCCTTGGAAGCCAATCATGATAAAAGTCAGTAGAATTGTTTTATATAGTTAGCCACAATAAGCTTGGACCTGAACCAACCACCCAACAGCACTTCTTGAACCTATGTATAAGCTTTTATGGCATTTGCATTTATAAGCTGTCCCTGGGATGGACACCTGTACCAATGTAAAAAACTATTTTTTTAAAAAAAGATTTTATTTATTTATTTATTCATTCATTCATTTATTTATTTATTATATGTAAGTACACTGTAGCTGTCTTCAGACACCCCAGAAGACAGCATGAGATCTCATACGGATGGTTGTGAGCCACCATGTGGTTGCTGGGATTTGAACTCGGGACCTTCAGAAGTGCAGGAAGTGCTCTTAACCACTGAGCCATCACTATGTAAGAAACTATCTGGAATAAGACTTCCATTTGAGTAGTGGTTGAGAAAAGTTTAAGTTCCAAAGACCTTCCTGGGAACTCATCATTTCTCAGGGACACTGGTGACCTTAGCCAGGACAAGTCCTTAGGATAACCATCCCCCGTTTTACAGATGAACATGACCATCTCATTCTCAGACCTGACAACTTGTTCTTAGATGAACTTTTCTAAGTCACTGAAAATTTAATATTTACTCAACTAAAGCAGTAACGTTAATAAGCTATCAAGGCTACGTCAGTTGTATTATATTTTTCAATACAAATAAAGTAAAGTAACCTTTATTAGAAACTCTCCTCTGGGTGGCCTGGTGCTTACCTTCTCTGCCACTGCTCTCACAGACTGAACGCTCGTTCCATACAGATGGTTGTTATACTGGCCAGCTTCAATGAATTTATGCTCCTGGATATCCTTCTCCATCTGTTCTCTTGAAGTTACAAAATGATAATCTCTTCCATCCACCTCATAGTCACGCTTTGGTCTAGTTGTATCTTCAATAAAAAAGAACTTGGGGAAGTGTTTAATATTTAAAAACAGAATAAATACATCTTCTACTTAATTCATTCCTTTTAAAAGGTTTAACATAATACTTTTAAATCTAAAAAAGAATAATATTGAGGAAGAAAGAATAATTAATAAAATAATTAACTATAGTCTTTAAAGCAGTTACATTTACTTCTACCAAACATGGTGACAGAAAATGATAAATAAATAGTTTTAATTTGGGTTACTCACGAGGGACACAGGATCCAAATTTGTCAGGAAATTCTGAGATTAAGTCATCATTTACTCTGTCTTTCATAGGTCCTAATATGATGACTGGTCGGGTATAATTAACTACAAAAATAAACATATTAAAAAGAATTAACACTTAACGAACTGTATTTCAGCAGAGAACAAAACCATTCTGAACTATTATGAAGAATTCCTTCTTCATTCTTTCTCTATATTATGTTCTCAACTAAGTACTACTTTGTAAACAAATCCTTATTAAAATCTTAGAAATCAAGTTATAGTTACCATCTTAAGACATTTTAATAGATTGCGAACATTTCATTATAACAGAAAACAAAGTATGACGTTGTATCGATGGTTTTTGAAGTTATAAACAGGAAAGCAGAGGAAAGGAAACAAACCACTGCATACAGGAAGTGACGTGATGGTACTATGATCTACAAAGATGAGCTAGTGAGTGTACAGTGGGTCATGCTGAAGGAAGAAGATCACTGGTAAGAATTACACCAGTACTGTGGAGGGATGGAAAGGTAGATACAGTGAGCTACGGGACACAATACCAATAAATCCCAGCCAATATAAAATGACTTGGTTCTAATATTTTATGGGTTTAATATTCATATAGAAAATTTCTACATACAAGTTAAAAACAGCAAAATTCTGATTAATATCTTTTAATAGTCTGATTTTTTAAACTAAGCATATTAATTTTATTTTCATTAATCTATTTATTATGATTAACTTTTCTGTGTGTAACATGGTGTGTATGTGTGGAAGTCAGAGGATAACTTGTGGGAGCTGGTTCTCTCTCTACCATGTCATTTCTGGGGTCTCAACTGAGGTCGTCAGGTTTGGCAGCAAGCAACCTTATCTATTGAGCCATCTCATTGGCCCAGAAATATACTTTGTTTTTAAAGATATTTTTTATTTATATGAACACATTGTAACTGTCTTTAGACACACATCAAAAGAGGGCACTGGATCCCACTACATATGATTATAAGTCACCATGTGGTTGCTGGGATCCGAACTCAGGACCTTTGGAAGAGCAGTCAGTGCTCTTAACTGCTGAGCCATCTCTCCAGCCTGAAATATACTTTTTAATAAGGTTATAAAATAAAACATCAATAAACTTCACAAACCTTCTTGTTGATTCACTGGCTCATAAGATAAAACATATTCTTCTTGACCACCTATTGGAAAGTTAAAGCAAGGTTAAGAGAGTCTGCAAAGATAGCTAACGCCAATGTAACCCTGTTCTACACAGCCCATCTAATTCCTTACGTGTAAGATAGTAGGGTTTTCTGAGAAATAAACATGATATACAAAAAGGTACTTAGGTCACAAATATCCATGGCAAGCCTCAGAACAAAAGGGGAAATTATTAAACCATAAAGGTAAATTTAATGTATGAGACAAATGCACTATTTTTCATAGGTTAATGTTATTATGTATTGATTTATACATAATCAAGTCCAATGAAGTCTTCATTTCTGCTTGGAGATTTAACTTACTGGCAAGCTGCCCAAGTTTGATTCCTACTACTATAAAAAACAAACAACAAAGCTGCCTCCCAATAGCAAGAAACCAAAGCAACCAAACCCCTTCATTTGGCATATACAACATTTAGAATAAGTATGTACTATGGCTGGATGTGGGACTGCTTGCCTATAATTCCAGCACTTGAGTCTCAGACAGGAGGATTGGCATTTTGAGGTTGGCCTGGACCATGTAGGGAGACTCTGCTTAAAAAAAAAAAAAAAAATCAAAATCAGAAAAACCCAGTAAATTGCTAAAGATACTGCCTTGTTCCAATTGAGTATATTTAGTTAAAGCTATATTTATTTATAATCTTGTTTTGGTCAAAAAAGCACTTCAGAAATTAGGGCATCTTAAGTTAAAAGGGCTTTGGAAATATTATGAATGAAAAAAATCTATCAACTATATATGAACACCATGAAAATAACTGTATTTTTAACATGTATTATAAAAGTATTCAGTGACTGAATGAAAGCAATGAAAACTGATAAAAGTATTTGGAAAATGTTCTCTTTATCAAGATTCTCTAACAACTCTACTGCCTTGTGATTGGATTATGACTCGTGCACATCACTTCGCATGTGCAGCTGCTGGTGCTAAGTCTCTAATAGTGGCACACACATCTATACTTGCTTGATACTATGTGTGCTTGCTTGTAATCTCATTATTGTGGTATCACAAAACAGATACTTCATGAGCTGCTTTTTTTTTTTTTTTTTTAAATTACTAATGTGGCACATGCCTTTAATCCTAGCACTTGGGAGCCAGAGGCAGGTCTTTGACTTTGAGGCCAGCCTGTTCTATGTAGAGTTCCAGGACAGCCAAGGCTACACTTAGTGTCAAAAAACAAAACAAAACAAAAATTACTGATATAAAATATGGTTTACATACTGTAAAAACATGCAGTTGGATATTCCACAACTTAATAATTCATGCAAACGGTGAGAGAAGACAGTATATACTTTCATGACCTCTTTGTAGTCTAGACCACCACCCAACTCTCTAGAGTGGATTCTGGTTATAAGCAAATAAAATGCTGAAATGAAAGAAATTAATTTCCCATTCTTCTTCTTCCACAAATCACATAGGTATAATGTAGAGATGTTTATCCAACAAATGAATGAGGGTTAAAAGTATATACTGCCAACATGAAATCTCTGGGACTTGTAATAGGATTATTAACCTTTTGAGCAGCCATATTCATCTGTAATCAAGATTACTTTCATTTTAGACAGCAGTAAAAAAAATTAAAAAAAAAAACAGTTTTAATTTTTAAGTTGCTACAATTGATATTCACATACTCTCCCCTCTTTCCATATCCCATTTTGTATAGCTTAATTAATAAAAAGAATGTAACATTAAACATCAAGGGAATAAACAGAATTGTTTTTTTACAATGGTTGCATAGAATAAAAAAGAAAATAAATAATGATTTAGCATTACTAACAAATATCCTTTTAGTTCTTATGTTAGAAAACAAAACTACTAAAGAAAATAGGAAAATACAAGTTTATTCTCCAATAGATACTTTTTGTAAGGTGCATACAAATCCACATACTAAGTAGAGTATACACAAATAAGTTGGTAAATGGGTTTGTTTTCATTAAACCCTTGAAACTAACCTTTCTGTATGTGGAATTTGAGGCCCCCTTAGCCAAAATGCTTAGAGTAAAAATGTTTCAGATTTAGAGTTTTATGCATTTAAAAATAACTACACAGCCAAAGCTGGCTGAGCAACTGTGAGCTGAAACCTTCACACTGTCACATTGTTGCTACAGACTTGGGCGCTGGGTTGGAGACCCTCCACCTTCAGGTGATTACCCTTTTCAAGTCTATAATTTTACTTGGCTCTTTCTGGTTAACAATCTTAGGAATCTGACTTTTAGTTTTTAGAGCATATCGTTTAGGAAAAAGCCACGCAGTAATATTCCTTTTTTTTTTTTAAACAGAAGAACAAGTAACATGGAACACTTACGGTAGCTACTCTCACTATCGCTGGCATTAGAAGTTACGTGCTCTGAAACGGAAGGAAAATGAAAAGAAAATAAAGAAAACACAGTGTCATGAACTTAAAAGCTGATAAAAGCAAATTATCAAAATTAAACAAGGTGGTATTATAAATGTTGTGATACAAACCAAATATAACCACAGAATTTTTATAAAGCATTTTAGATTTTCTATAAAAAAAGTTAAATTTTCAACTAAATTAACATAAATTGTCATGGGAAAATACCTGTAGTAAAAGAAAACGGCTCGTATTTCCAATATAGTTTATGAATAAAATTCTCAGCAAAAAGCAAAAAAACAAGTAGAGCACAGCACAGATATAATGTAATCTTGTATTAGTCCCAACTTACACATAAAATCCCAAAAGAGAAAACAAATTTGGTACCAAAGGGGACAAGCTCCATTTGAGCAAATCCTGATGGGAAAGGTGCTTTTGTCATTTACAAATAGGTCAGGTTTTCCCAGAACATCTTTCCTATGTCTTAGAGGCCATCCAAAGCTGTCATGACAAGGGAGCAGGAGATGCTGAGGGAGCCTACGTTCTAATAGGTCAGCAGTCCTTAGCAACTCCCCTTTGATAACAGACTACTTTGCAAAACAAAACAATTCTCCCAACAAATATATAAAAAGCTGCCTAACTCTGGTCAAAAGTAGCCCCGTTTAAAACTTGATCACTTGTAAGTAACAGGCATTCACTCATCTATCAACAAATATCTTCCTTGAATAAAAGAGTAAAATTTTTATTCAAAAAAAAATTAAAAAAAAAATAAAAAAAAAAGAAAGAAAGAAAGAAAGAAAAGGAAAAATTTCAAGGACAGAGGGAAACCCAATTTTCTGTTAGGGAGAGAGAAGAGCAACAACATTTCAGGGAGGACAGTGTTTGAGGTCAGCTGTGCCTGTTCTGGAAATCGACAGCTCTGCTGGAAGGTAGAACAGATAGATCTCTTAAGAGTGAGAAATAGACCTGTTGATTTTAACCTGCAGAAGAAAAAGATGTAATTCTCTAAAAAAGTGTGTGTGTGTGTGTGGGTGTGTGTGTGTGTGTGGGTGTGTGTGTGTGTGTGGGGGTGCGCGCGCACTGCAAGCTAGCTCCCTAGGGTCTTATTTTTGAGATTGCTTTTCATTAAGCCTGGAGCTCATTGACTGGTTAAGTCCAGCCAAGTCTGACAAATTCCCCCATTTTCACTCCCAATGACTAGGGTTACAGGTATGTGCTATTTAGTGAGGCTTTTTTATTTTTCCTTATTTCCTCTTAAACATCTGATCCCCATTCATGTGAGAAAAGCACTTCGCTTCCCAGTCTTAACATGCAGACCTTTCTTAATCACAGTTTATATTTTAAATAAAGCACTTAAAAATTTAAAAATAGAATTAGGGGAGGGAAAGCCATTTTCTTCAGCGCCATTCTAAGTTGCCCACCAAATGACCCTTTCCCACCCATGCTCAACGAACCCTAATAAAGTCAGTGGGCTGTAAAAAGGAAAGCAGAGACTATGAAAGAGAGACTTGTGGGAAGAAAAAAAGGGCTCAGTGGGATCAGAGAGGATAATGGGGTGAAAATAACTAAAAGTTATATATGTATAAAAGTGCCAAGGGGGCTGGAGAGATGACATGGTGGTTAAGAGCAAGGACTGCTCTTCCAGAGGTCCTGAGTTCAATTCCCAGCAACCACATGGTGGCTCACAACCATCTGTAATGGGATCTGATGCCTTCTTCTGGTGTGTCTGAAGAGAGCAATGGTGTACATAAAATAAAGAAATCTTTAAAAAAAAAAAAGAAAGAAAAACAAAAAGCAAACAAACTAACAAAGAAAATAATAATTAAAAGAAACTGCCAGGGAATAAAACAGGAATTTGTAATGATTTTTTTCTTACAACTTAAGAAACTTCAACAAAATAATTAACACCTAAAAAGTAGAAATAGAACTGACTACTGTATGACAAGCACATGTAAAAACAGGTATTTTAAAGTTTACATTTTTCTTTTTCGATTTTTATATGTGCATATGAATGTTTTACATGTCTGTGGCTGTGTACCTGAAGGGCCCCAGTGGACGCTGGTAATCATCCCCAGCAGCTCTTCTACCTTTTCAGTGAGGTCCGTGTCTCTATCAGACTTAGAGCACACTGACACTGCTGGTCTCTCTTGCTTGCCCTGGGGACCTTGTTTTTGTCTTTAGAGGCAGGCTGCTATACCCACCCAATATTTACATGGGTCCTGGGGTTCAAAGCTTGCTCCTTATTGTTGTAAGGGCAACTGATTTAACCACTGAGCCATCTCTTCAGCCCCACCCCCATCCCTTTTAGTTAGCACATGGATTTCAATACAATCCTTTGAAATTCCCGAATGATATTCAATTTAACTTTAATTTATAAATTCTAATTCACCTGTTAAGACATTTCATTTTGCTTTAAACTGTTTTTACATTAAAAATTCTAAATGTCTTCATTTATACCACTTTTTACCTATCCCATTTCTTTAAAATTTGTTATAAGAAATAGGAATGTCACAAAAACAAAAACTTCTGAAGTCTGTATTAGGACTGGCATTAAAACTTAGTTCTCTGCAGGACGAGAATAAGTGGGTACGTAAGAGACAAAACCGATTAGTGCTGAGCTGGTGATTATGAAGCAGGCAGGCGAGTGCTGCAAGGCTTACGCTTACTATCCTACCATTCACTGCATCTGACATACTGTAGAAGAAAATGTTACTATTCTTTCTTTTGCATTCTATCTACTCACCTTGAGCTCTTTAAAATTGCCAAAAGGTACACTGTAATAAACTTCTGTGGGTACTTCACATTTTCTGTATGTGGTTCCTCTATAATAAAACCTTGCTACTCAGAGGGTGGGCCTTAGACTAGGATAGTCACTGGTATTGCTTGAACTAACAAGAAAGGTAAGGTGCCCCTTCTCTAGAGCCAATGTGCTGGGGCTGCGGCTATAGCTTAGAGGCATGAAGAAGCACATGCATGTTAGGTCCAAGCTCCAGCTCAGCCAGAATAAAAACAAAACAAAAACTTGAACAGAATTTATCAAAGAAAGTTACACAGCTAATACATAGGTTAAAAGGTGTTTACATTTACTTCCAACACAACACAACCAGACATACTAAGGGAAGACAAGGATATGGAGCAGCCAGAATCATCTCCTGGGGTCAGGCATGTGGGTAGAAACATTCTGGAAAATTAATTGCCGGAGCAGTGATCCCTAGATATCCAAGGAAGGTTGGTTCCAGGACTCCAAGGTAACTGAAGTGTAAGATATGAATGTCCCTTCATGAAACAGGATTTGTACGCATTTCCAGCTCTCCTCCTTTCATTCCTAGGCAGAGCCTCATGTAATCCAGACTGTCCTGTAACAGGCAGCCAAGTCTGCCCTTAAACTCCTTCCCACGGTGCCTAACATCCCAGATGCTGGGACTGTGGGTAAGCACAGGGCACCACAGTTGGCTTTCGTATACGTTGATCTTTTCTTTTTTTGACTCTGTAATACCCAATATAGTGCAAATAATGGCTACACTGTGAGAAGGGAATTAAAGCCAACTCAGTATACCACTGGGGGCTGTGAAGTGAATAATGGTAAATGACAGTGTTATGGATAGCCCGAGAATTTGTGAAATGCAGGACACTGCAGGAGGTGCCATTACTTCATGTCTGTTTATTTATTGCAGTGCTTTGCATATGTGGCAAATTCAAGTTTTATGTTTTGCAAATATCTGGACTTTTCTCCCCCAAAATTTTCAACTTGCAGTTAATTCAATTCATAGATATGGAAACCATGCATAAGGAGAGCCTATTTTGTAAAGCGCAACAAATATATATGCATGACCTAAAAATTTCTCCCCTTCCTACGTATTTCCCCAAAGAAAGGTATATATATGAATATCAAAAGACATGTATAAGAATATTCAAAACAACATTATTTTAAAGTGCTAAGCACATTTTGTTTGCAGATCTGAAATGTGTAGCTGCATTTTTATTTTCTGTTTATATTGTGAGCATTTTCCATGTCATTTGTGTGTTGGCTGGGCTGATCTCCGTCTTCTTCTTTTTTTGTTTGTTTGTTTGTTTTTTTCAAGACAGGGTTTCTCTGTGTAGCCCTAGCTGTCCTGGAACTCACTCTGTAGACTAGGCTGGCCTCGAACTCAGAAATCTGCCTGCCTCTGCCTCCCAGGTGCTTGATTACCCGGCTAAAGGGAATCAGATCTTGTTATGGGTGGTTGTGAGCCACCAAGTGGTTGCTGGGATTTGAACTCAGGACCTTTGGAAGAGCATTGGATGCCCTTACCCACTGAGCCATCTCACCAGCCCCTGCTCTCTGTCTTCACAGTGCTAGATTACAGGGATGAGCCACCATGCCTGGTTCTTACTATGACTTGAAACTGCCATATAATACTATAAGGATAAATTGTATTTCATTAACCATTTCCAAATTAAGACCCTAGAATGGCTTCAATCCTTTTTTTTTTTTTTTGCTTTTACTTCTAAAGAATAATAAAATTTATCTCCATTTCCAATTATATCCTGAGGATAATCTCCTTGAAATGGATTTAATGAGTCCAGGAAAAGGTAAAACATATTACTTTGTATATGCTGACTACTGGGGAAATAGTGTTTCCTGAGTATACACACACACTTGCATCTTCTTATCTTATGAGAACAGCTGTGCTAAGGGCTGCACTGGTGCCTTCTCCCAAAGGCCCATAATTAAGGACCTGGCTCCAGCTTGGTGAGATCAAAAGGCAGTAGACATGTAAGAAGTGCAGCTGAGGGGGCAGCTTTAGGGCACTGAGGGTATGATCTTCAAGAGGATCCTTGCCTTTCCAGGCCTTTTCCATACTTCCTGGCACTAAGAGCTAAGCATCTCACTGAACCGCTCATTGTACAATGTGCTGCCTCACCACAAGCATTCCAAACAACAGGGCCAAGAAATCATGGATGGAGCTTCCAAACTGAGACAAAATGAACATTTGTCTTTATAAGCTGATTATTTCAGTTTTTTGTTTGTTTGTTTTGTTTGTTGTTTTAGTAACAGAAAGGCAGTGTACTGGCTAGTTTTGTGTGTCAACTTGACACAGGCTGGAGTTATCACAGAGAAGTGAGCTTCAGTTGGGGAAATGCCTCCATGAGATCCAGCTGTGGGGCATTTTCTCAATTAGTGATCAAGGGGGTAGGGCCCCTTGTGGGTGGTGCCATCCCTGGGCTGGAAGTCTTGGGTTCTATAAGAGAGCAGGCTGAGCAAGCCAGGAGGAGGAAGCAAGCCAGTAAGGAACATCCCTCCATGGCCTCTGCATCAGCTCCTGCTTCCTGACCTGCTTGAGTTCCAGTCCTGACTTCCTTGTGATCAACAGCAATGTGGAAGTAAGCTCAATAAACCCTTTCCTCCCCAACTTGCTTCATGGTCATGATGTTTGTGCAGGAATAGAAACCCTAACTAAGACAGGCAGCATACTTGTATTATCCCTTCTCCAGTTCTCTAGTGGACAGCCTGCTTCTTAATGATTCATAAGAAACCTGTACTTGATGCAAATATATCCTTCCAGGTCTAGGGCTGCATGTAGGGTACCTCAGATACAAATTTAAGCCCCCCATTGACCTTTTTACTTTAGGAAAAAAGTATTCCCTAAATTTTCTCTCTTCCCCATCACCTCCTCTTTCTCCTCTCTTTCCCACCTCTTCTATTTTTAAGATGCTTGGTGATTTCAAGTGTAATCACATTTTACCTTTCTTCTCAAACATTTCCTTCCTGGTAGGGTACATATATTTATTCTCTTTATTCCTTCCAAATGCTATATTGCTAATCTCAAGCAACTATTTGACATCTTACTTGTAACAGCACAAGTAAAAGCAAGTGTGGCTTTGGCACTTGAGAGCTTTGCACAACTCTGTTTATATTAGTGTTTAAAACAAGAAGAAAGTAAACAGATACAAGAAACCCATGTGGCTATCTGAGGAAGTTTTTGAGGTATTTTATAAAATTGGAAATTGTAAAAACATAAAACAAACATGTTTTTAAACTGTGTTATCAGTTCACTTCTGAGCACCCTCTCTACCTCT
>JADRCD010187624.1:0-18515 GCA_019843815.1 Montemys delectorum
AGAGAGTCTTACATCAATTAGAAGCTGTTGGTTGCTAGTAGAATATGATTGTCACTCTTGTACCCACAGGGTATTCATGCAAGGCAGCTTCTTCTGGTTTGTAGGTATCATAGCCAGGTAGGGTTGGTGGTTGGCTGTTTTTGGTAAGCTTGCATGTTGCCTTCTCATTCCATCCATGAAAGCTAGTCCCAAGGGAAGAGGTTTTAATATCATATTTATCTCGTGATGGCTTATTCAACAATAGGGACTGACCTTCTAATCTGGGAGGCCAGCATGAACAACAGCAATGACATGTAATGTATTGGGAGTCTCTTGGACAGCTGTAACCAAAAACTTCAAAGCAAGTTTCTCATTGGTGATTTTATTGGACAATATATGGCTCTTGTATGGACCATTATTAACCCAATGGGAAGTTTTCCTTTACACTCCAAATGTATATGCATTCATAGTCTTATATGTATGGTAGGCATTTTATGGTAGATGGATAGTATTATGATCTGTTATCAATGTTTAGACATCTTTTATCCTTCTTTGCATTTTTATTTTCTCCTTCTCTATAAGGAAGTTCCTCCCATACTTTGCCATTTCCTCCTTCGAGTCATTCTTGCTCTATTACTACTGTCTGTTACTCCCCCACATCCCACTGTGGTCCATTTTTACTTTTCTGGTTACTGCAGTTACACTAGGGTGTGAACTCACATGTGAAGGTTTGAAGCTAGAACTTCCTATAAGAGAGAACATGTAATGTCCCCCTTCCTGAATCTGGGTTACTCCACTCAGTATAATCTGTTCTAAGTCCATCCATTTACCTGAAAAACTCATGCTTTACATTTTTTACAGCTCAATAATATTTTATATTGCATATATACATTTTCATTTCTCAGTTTGAGGACATTTATGTTGTTCCCATTTTGTACCTATTATGAATATAGCATCAAAGTAAAAGGTTGAGCACATATCTGTGGAGTAGGGTGTTGAGTCCTTTGAGCATATGCCTCTCACATCTGATTGTTCCTCACTGTGCTTGAGTTTTCAGTTCCAGTACTTCTTCATAGAACACAAACTTCTATGCTTTTCTTTGTGTACTGTTTCTTTACTACGTACTTGATCAAAGTAGTGGCACCCTCTGGCTGTCTTCTACTATCCTTGGCAGACAAACCTCTTGAAAACTTCTTTTTCACTACCAAACTGTGTGTAGTCTTCTGGTTTTTTTTCCATGTCAACTTAATAGAGAGTTTTCAACCTATAAAGTCAGTAGTTAAAATGAATGAGTTAGGAATTGTATAAGAAAAATATTCTCACCGACTGACACCAAGTTGCTGTAATTCTCCAACATCATGTCAATGTAAAACGTTCTTTGAGCAGAGATCAGGTATTCTCATTCCTCCTGGTAGAAGTACACATAAACATCCCAGAATGTCAACAGATCCTGAAACAAAAAAAAAATTACAGTTTGACTATGTGCTACAGGGTATAATGATTTCTTAGATATAAGGAAACAGGGTATAGATGATTGAAGAAAATTATCATCAAAAATCCATAAAATTAAAAAAATCATCAAAAGGATGATTTCCAATGTAGTTACATTCTAGAATGAAAGTTCTAACTCTGTGAAAACAGGATGATACAACAGTTTTACAGACAATACACATGAAAAGGACACAGTCATCTCTCTATTATGGATGCTGTTTTATGTCCCACAGAATCACAGTATACATGTCTCAAACAATTCTTGAGAAGGACATGTGTTCTTAAATTTACTGCCCAAAGATCATGCTAAAATACAGATGCTGAATAGTCCTTTCTATATTTGGTCTTACATAACTCTATAGGTATAGAAGGCAGAACTTATGATTGACTTTTAGGCAAAGAGTTGGGGTTTTATGCCACAGTATCAAGGATTGTAGTAACACTGCATACTGAAAATTTTAACCATAATTTATAAAAATTAAGTAGTCTGCTCAATTAATTTTATGAGGATATTTGGTCCACTTACAAGGAAATGGAAAATTTTCATCAGCTGCATTTGATGTAATCAATTTTTCCTAAGAATATACAAGAGCCACCTTAGGAAAATAACTTCAGAACAGAGTAGGCACAGAGAACTGACATGCAAGCAGAAAGTAATTAGAGTGAGGCCATCAGGGGAGACAGACTCTTTGCAGCAAACATAACTGCTTATGAACATTTATCATTGAATGCCCACAAGACATTTTTCTTGGTGCATTCCATATAATTCCAAGACTAAGTGTTCTTCACAGTGTGATGGTTTAGGGGACAAAAAAATTACTGATGTCTCTGCTATGGAAAGTTACCAATGAGCTTCTTAATCAATTGAGTAATTCTCCTGAGACAAACAGATATAAGGTGGCAACAAACACATGGACATATCACCACCATCATGATATTAAACACCAAAAAGAAGTACAGGTAGATGACAATCTCAGTCTATACTCAAGAACATCAGTTTCATGGCACATTTAAGCAACATATGCCTGCCATGAGGGTAATGACCACCAGTTATAAAAAAGGATATAAAACTAATTACTTTTCTTCTTCTAATACTGTCACAGGGTTTTTGGGTTTGGGTGGCGAATCAGTTCATAAAAATATATTTGATAGTGAAAACAGAAAATCACATCCATGCCATGCCCACTCGTCTACTCCAGTTAAATCCGTAATATCAAGCCTAGGAGATCAGTTGGAGGGTTATCTGGGAGTGATGTTCCTTTGTTCTGCGTAACATGGGGGCAGTCAACAGCCCAATGTCCCTCCTGATGGCACCTAGGGCATGGCCCTCTTGGCTTGCGGAAGTTGGGGCAGGTTTTTGCCCAATGACCTTTTTGACCACACTTGTAGCAGGTACCTGATGGTCTCTCAGTCTTATCCACACCTACCCATTTAGTGCACGTTTTCTATTTGCCAGTCCACTATAATTCTCGCACAGACACTGGCATATTAATTAATAGGATCAGTCAAGGGGAGATCCTCCAGGCTTCCTAGATAAGGTCTGGCCAGCCTTCTCTGGAAACCACGGGTGTTGCAGTCATCTCCCAATTGACATATGTCTTAGGACTTCCGCCATTGATGTTCCTTCCCTCGGAAGCAACTCCCATTCCCAATCTCTTTCCTGGCTTTACAGCTGATAAACCCCTGGATCCAGGGAGGGTTGTTCTTCCCACAGCAGCTCACCTGGGCCTGCTGGTAGCCACTAGGGATCTCTCGTGATGACTTGAACCACTAGCTTTGGCTATTAACTCTTCTGTGCTCTAATTCTCCTATTGTTGGGGTAGGAGGACAACCATACTTCCCTCTTCAGACCCCACCACTCAGTTGCATTTTTAGGGGTGTACCTTTCACCCATTCCTTTTTGGTAGTGCCAACATGTCCTGTCCCCTTATTGGGAAGGGATCTTCTAGCTAGGTTCGGAGCTTCTATTTCCTTTGCTCCCCACATTCGCCTAAACCCGGGCTCGCCAGCGGTTCCTCTCCTCCTTTTTCTAGCCAGGCAACCTACTAACACTACCATGTTATTTCCTTTACCAGCTTCTCAGGTAGATCCCCGAGTTTGAGATGTTGCTAAAGGTCTCCCATCTTCCCACAGCCATTGGGATTGTCCCACACCAGACAGATGACTCTACTGTCTCCAGGGGAAACAACCAAGCTGACGAGGCAGCTAGAGCTGTGGCCCTTAGGGGCCTAGACTTGTCTCATCCTCCCTAGGACATTCTTACACTACAACCTACATCTCTACCTCCTTTAGCTCCTGATACCCGCCAAACTCTGTCCTATCTTCACCAACTCTTTCATCCTAACAGCCAAGCATTGTCTTCTTTTGTGAAGACCCACCTACAGCCTACTTCTGAGAACTTAAGCTTCTTGAAATCTATCACTGCTTCTTGCAAAATCTGTCAGAGGTCTGACCCCAACTCAAAGTATCGTAGCACCCCTTTTCCTACCCATCAGGCTAGGGGTTTCCTTCCTGGAACTGACTTGCAACTTGACTTTACCCACATGCCCACTGTCAGGTGTGCCAAGTGCCTCCTGGTCTTGGTGGACACCTTCTCAAGGTGGGTAGAGGTATTTCCCACAACTAACAAAAGGGCTCAGACAGTCTCTGATCTCCTCCAGGAGATCATCCCCCGGTTTGGTGTCCCAGCCTCTCTCCAATCAGACAATGGTCCTGAATTTACTTCCCAAGTCTCTCAAATCCTATCTAAGGCCCTAGATATCCCCTGGCATTTTCACATTCCTTACCACCCTCAGTCTTCTGGTAAGGTAGAAAGAACTAATCGCTCTTTAAAAACCACTCTTGCCAAGCTGTCACAGGAACTTCACCTTGATTGGCTCTTTTCAGGTTACGAGCTCTCCCAAAGCAATCTTTCTTCATCTCTCCCTTTGAACTCATATATGGACATCCAATTCTAACCCCTGGTCTCTCACCTAAATGCTCTCCACTCCCAGACCATCTACTTACCCCATTACTTTGCCACCTTCCTTCTCTCCTATGGAACTTTGCTGACCACCATCTACCTCGGCCATGCACTGTCTCCAGTCCACTACCTATCAACATTGGAGACCAAGTCCTTCTATCCCCTCCAGGTCATCGACCTTCACCTCTCTCTCTCTCAAGTGGCAAGGCCCTTTTAAAGTAATTCTTGTGACCCCTTCAGCTGCTAAACTCAAGGGACTCCCTCATTGGGTCCATCTGTTTCACCTCAAATCTTTCATTCCTCTACCTAAAAATGACTCTTCTTCATACACATCAATCTTAACAGGACGATGCTCTATTAAACTCCAAGGACAACGAGACTGCCTACCTTATCCCCAATCCCAGAAAATGAGACTCCACTCCGGCAGCCGAGCTCGGCCTCACTGGATTAAACATGGGTTACTCATTCTCCCCCTACTGTTCATTCCTATTCAGGGTAGCCCTTATATCTGGAGATTTGAAGTTCAAGAAACCCATACAGATAACAAACAGTCTTTCCAAATAGGGTCGGGAAACTGCTCCATAGCCGGATGCCAGAAACCAATCCAAATTGCTATCATCCCAGTATCTGTAATCCCATCTAAATATTATGATCTCTATACTTGCTTTCTCTTTGACCAGACAAAAGATTATTGTAGCAAATGGCCAGACGAATATGGGAGCTGCCCACATTGGTCTTGTCAAGTACATATGCTAGGATCACGGACCAATCATTTCTTCTATCAACATCGCAAGATACTCTTTTTCCACATACAAGACCCGTGGGATTCCAGGTGGGAGACAGGAGTCTTTGGTAAGCTCTATCGTAAAAATCAGCCCAGGGGCCCAGTAAGTACCATCCATATTCAGAGAAAATATGTCTCAATTGCCCAACCCCTGGATATCGGAAAAAGTAGGGGAGATAATCAAACACTCCTCTGAGATCCTTACCTCTTTAACATCACCCCTCATAAATGGCACTAACTTGTCATTTCACCTTTTACTTCAGACTTTGACCATGGCATACCAACTCCTCAATGTCACCAGACCTGGACGTTCTAAGGAGTGCTGGTTATGTGTACCCCCTGGAACTAACTCACAATTGTCACTTACAGCGTCTCCAGTGATACTGCCAAGTAACGTTACCTCACCCTTTGTCAGCTTCCCTGGCTCTAGTGTCACCATGACTCCATACCTTACCTCTGTCCCTCTCTTTGGGGTGGCAACCTGTTTTAAGGCCTCTGGGACTCATTCAGTGGGAATGCTGGGCTCCCTAGACTGCAATAGAACCATAACCCTTGATATATCATCTCTGTCACAATGCCCTACAATCCAAAACATGTCAACTCTTTGTGGCATTTAGGCATATCATCACCTACCTGCTAGCTGGTCAGGAGTTTGCACATTAGTACTTCTTTTCCCTGAACTGGGAGTAATCCAAGGAAATGAGCCCCTGCCAATCCCAGTTATAGATATGATAGCTGCCCAACATAAGAGGGCAGTCCAAGTTGTGCCACTCTTGGTTGCTACAGGAATAGCCATAGGTGTTGGTACTGGAGTTGGAGGGATAACAACTTCCATGATCCAATATAATACATTCACTTCCCAGTTCCAAAGTGATTTTCAAAAAATGTCTGAAACTGTGCTTACTATCCAAAGACAGATTGATTCTTTAGCAGCCATGGTGCTTCAGAACAGACGAGGACTAGATATCCTGACAGCTAAAGAAGGTGGTCTTTGCCTGTTCCTCCAAGAAGAGTGCTGCTTCTATGTCAACCAATCTGGGATAGTACAAAATAAAATCCAGGAGCTACAGTCAGACATAAAAAATTCAGAGACCATGAGACCTCCAGTTCTGAGATTTTCGAAAACCCCATATGGAAGTGGATATTCCCGTTTGTAATTCCTCTCCTAGTCATCTTCCTGGTGTTATTATTTGCTCCCTGCCTCATTAATCTTGTTTCTACATTTCTTCAACGACAAATACAAAAAATTTCTAACCAAACTATCAATCAGCTCCTGTTACAGGATTACCAGCCACTGCCCACAGACGAGCCACTGTCCACAGAGGAACCTGATGCAAACATTTACCAAGTGGATCCCGATGGTGAAAGCAAGCTACCCCCATTGACAACGCCCCTAGACAGCAAGAAGTAGCTTAAGAGACAAGACGCCCTCATCCCCTTTTCACCATCGGCTTCTCCTTCCCTTTTTCTTTCCTTCTCTTTATAATATCAAAAAGGGAGGTATGTTAGCATCACCAAAAGCCTACACCTATGTATGGGCGGGTCCACAGACCTGTTGCCAGGGCAACAGCCACCATATTCCCAAAATCCCTAGGGCTTGCCTCCCACCTTTACCTGGACCATACGTCACAACCCATATATATACACGGGGAACATTCCTCCATTTCTTTCTCTCTCCTACTCCTCTCTTTCTGTGCTACTTCCCCCTCTCACCCTCTCAATTAAACCTCTTATGCATGGAACTGTTTGGGCCTAGTGTGTGGTACTTTTTGAGGTGAATGCCTCTCTGAACACATCAGGGTGGGGGGAGCCTGATTAAGGATAAGAGGCGTTATAGCTCCAAAAGGAGTCCTGTGCCTCCTAGATATTCAGACAGTGGCTGGTATCTCCTAACTGAGACGTGTTCCAGATTAGTCTTTCGAATTGTCAACATGCCCTCTTTTTAGGCATAAAAGGTACCCCAAGAAATGATTCCTTAATGGCTAAACTTGAGATTAGGCATTGTCTCCTGATCAGCACAATGTTCCAAAATATCCTAATTTAATTCCAAGCTGTCCTTAGCTTGGGATTTCTCTCAAGGAATCTGCCTTATCAGATAGAATGTCCTCAGAGTTATCAACAGAGGTCAGGCAGCATTGCTTACTGTTAACATAGAATTCTTAGGGCAGTCCTACAGAAGAAAGAACTGTTTTACATACTAGAGAGTAATCGAAGAGCTTCCCTTACTTAAGGGCGTTAGCAGGAACTGCTAGATTGGAACTTCCTGGTGCTTGCCTCCAGCAGAACCAGAGAATTAGCATAGGAATACCAAAATAGCCCCAGCAAGGAGGGCACCACTGCTCTTCCACCTGCTTCACACCTGGATACCTGATCCTACCAACCTTGATGTGGCAGTCACTTGCCTTCGTGACTTTGACTTCAATCTTGCGCTCTGATCCTATTCACCTTGCTGTAACTGCCCTACATGACTCTTGTCATCTGCCCTGCTTGCTGTATACTATTTAAGCCTGAATTTTACCTTGTACAAATACATTCATATTCAGCACATTCTTGTGTCGAGTCTGTCTGTCATCCGCCGACTTATTGCTCACCTGACTAGAACTCTCATCCCATGGAAATTGGGGTCCCTGCAATGAACCCGGTCCATGGCACATCCAACTACAACACTTTTGGAAAATCTTTGGAGGTCATGCCCAGGAGAGTTTGTTGTGTATCAGTTTCCTCTGAGATTACACATTCCAACTTGGAGAAAGTTCCTTAAAACACAGAATGAAGGAGAAGTAAAGGAACTGCATGCTCTTACGTGAGGTGATACATTCAATCCTACAGAGAATTACCACAAGCTCAGAAATATATGACTTCATAGCTTCAGGAAGACCTAGAAGCTGGCAAAATTCTCTGCTGTGCTTCTGCCTCAAGCATATATAGTCAGTAAGGACTCTGACACTATCAGACAAAATGGGCTACCTAGAAGATGACCAGATCAGACCAGCTATGAAGTAGTCACTAGTCAAGCTATCTAGACCAGAGGAGACAGGATAAGCTGCTTGTTGGAGGTAATGAGTGGCTTGAAAAATCTTCCCTCCTCAGGTGAGCTGCCTGTAAGCTGTGCAGTGATCTCTATGTCTGCAACTTCATTACCCATCACCCTCACTAGGTAATGCAGCTGTCATTCAGTCCTCCGTGGAATTTTTATTGATTGATCAAAAACCAGTTGGGGACAAGGACCTTTAGAGTTTGAACATGCAGATTTCTGATTGAATCAAAGCATTAGAACCAATCTCCAACACTTTCTTTCTTTCTTCCCTTTTTGTGAGAATATATACAATGTTTTCAAAGTACTCTAGTTCTCATTCCCATAGCAAGATCTGAACTCCTTCCCTCACTTAAATGCCAACAGTAGTTATTCTATTCATGATGATGGCCATTGTAGCTAGGGTAGCATGGTAACTTAAAGGAATCCTTGTCTGCAATTTACTGATAGGTTTAAAAACTTTTTTGTTTGAGTTTTTCTTTGGCCTTGTTGTTTTTGTTCCTTCATTTGTTTTTTGTTGTTGTTGTTGTTGTTGTTGCTGTTGTTGTTGTTGTCCTGCTTTTTTGTGCTTATAAATTTTTTAGATAATGGTGTAATTATAACATGCTTTTTTTCCCTTGCCTACTGCCAAATCATCCCATATATTCTTTCCTGCTCTCTTTTACATTCATGGCTTTTCATTTCATTAATTGTTATTGTACATATAATGTGTATGTATAATGTATGCATTATTGGTACACTTATATATTCCTAAATATAACCTACTCAATCTGTGTCATGCTACTTGTATATACGTTTCCAAGGCTGTCTACACTGTGTAGGGATTGGGGTCTTGTAAGCTTTTCCCCATCTACTTTGTCATGTCCATTGTTCTTGTCCTGGCTCAGGTTTTGATTGGGCAGTCATACTTATGAGATTTTATGCATATATATTTTTGTTGTTGTAGGCAATTAGTGCTATTTAAGATCACCCTGGAGGTGATGTGAATTCCTTGTTACCTGCCAAAATGTTGTGGTTTCCTGAATGAAACACACACACACACACACACACACACACACACACACACACACACACTTATATTTAATATGTCTTAATCAGCTCAATGGCTGGGCCACTCCCAGCGTTCCACACTGCTAACACCTCTCCTCTTATACTCCTGAGTTATTACTTACTAAATCTATATTTTATCTTTGTTACCCTAGACCAAATTGGGTGGTGGGAAGCCTGGGGGCCACTCTTCCCCAGCTCCTACATGATTGGTGCTCTGTACTCTGCAGCTTTCAGGCTTGTATCTTATTTCTTTCCTGACATGGTGATCCTAACCTTTTCTTGGTCTTCTTGCCCACAAATCCTACAGTCCCTCCTTTGTCTCCCTGACCAGCCACTGTCTGACAGGAACTTTGTTTACCAATCAGAACCAATTTGGGGCAGGGACCTTTAGCGTCTTACATGCATGATTCTCATGTAATTTTGGGAACCCAATTAACATAATACAAGCATTAAGGCAAATCTAAAACATTTCTCCTTTTCATCCATTAAAAAGGCCTTTTTTCTCAGATATACATAGAACATAGTTAAAACAATTGTGTTAATTATAAGGTATGTTATATACTAATAATGTCTAGCTTAACAACTTTGTCAGTTTAAGTACATTATTTTAACATCTACCTTAACTTAAAGAGTTTATCATTTTATATCTGAATTATGTTCTGGCTTTAACTTGTATTATTATCTGAAAATCATTCTTTTATATCTTTTTATATCATATCACTTAATGTTAAACAACTTAAGTTTGATTATGAGACTTTGATTAGGATTATAATTAATCTTCAACTTCATCAGTGATCTGAGAATAAATTATATATTATCTGAATATATAGAAAGCACAAAAACATAGCTTTCAAAACTTAACCAATTTTTAGAGTCCCCTGTTCTTCAAAATGTTGGAGCATCTATCTTCAACCTTCTGGCCCAGAACCATCTAATAGACCTTAAGTAAAGTAGGGATTATGAGAACTAGCTTGCTCTGTCTTGGCACAGCTAATCTGTCAACTATTCCATATCTTGTGTCCTTTCCTGGACTGTATTTTTGCCTGTAGATGAATTAGGGCAATTCTTGCACTACTTTGTCAGTGGCTACCTTGTCACAACTGAAGTAACTCTATATAGAGTTTGTGATGTTTAATGTCTCCTTTGAACCATGAAGGGGATACTGTCAGGAGTAGACAAGTCTCTCAGTCAAAAATCTTTAACCGCTTCTGGCATTACTAGGAACAACAATTTCACAGTAAACTCCCTGTCCTGTGCCTCTTAGAATATTTCTATCCCATCTTCAAGATATTCCTTGAGCCTAATATCATAAAAAGCTATTCCTCTGGAAGAAATTGGCTTTCTTTTGAGACAGGGTCTCCCTCTGTATTGTCAGATGTCCTAGATTCTGTAGGTAGACTTGGCTGGCCTTGAACACCTACTTCCCCTGTTTTTGTCTGCTGAGTGCTGGATGTGAAGGCTTGCATGACCTTGTCCATACCTTACACATATCATTTTCTGATGTGTTTGTTTATCTGTAGAGATAGACCTTCACTGTGTAACATTGGCTGACCTGGAACTCACTCTGTAGGCCAGGTTTGCATTGAACTCACAGAGATCTACCTGCCTTTGCCTCCTGAGTGCTTTGGTTAAAGGAGTGCACAATCGCTGCCCAGCTTGTAATGGCCTAACAGTTTACCCAAGGTAAAGGCACAACCTACTTGCTGGAAATGAGTTAACAATTAGAGCTTGTGTATACTGACATTAAAGACTTCTATTGCATTAAATTGGAAACTCTAATGGAAATAGGTGAGGTTCCAGATGTATGTAACACACAAAATGTAAGCAACATGAAATAAATAATATGAACAAGACATGACTGAAGCAGTATAAAATGCTACCCTTAAAATAATTCCAGGTTCACAGGATTCAATTAGAACGACATAGAACTAACAGCAATGTGACTTATCATTGACTTATTTCGTGACATAAAATGAAACAGTTCTTGACTCTAACTATTACTTGATACTAAAGCAGATGCTGAGCTGGGCTTGGTGGACCATTCCATTAGTCCTAGCATTCCAGAGGCAGAGTGGGCTGATCTCGGTGATTTCAGGGCCAGCCTTTCTCAAAAAACAAAAATAAATGAATAAATAAATCCCATTAGATACTTGTACAACTAAAAACAAATTACACACTGATGTGGTAATTTAAAAGAAAAGTGAGTTGGATATGGGTACCTTTAAACCCAGATTTACACAGAGAAACCCTGTCCACAATGAATGAATGAATGAATGAATGAATGAACGAACGAACGAACAAATGAGTAAATCCCCCCCAATTGTCTATTATTGCCTATTTCACATTGGCATATAAATATATAACACAGTTTATGTGTGCGCGTGGGCAGGTATACTTCAAATACTGCCTATCTACTTCCTACCTCTCTACTACTCTGGTCCACAATTGAAACAATCACTGTGCTGTGTCCATATCTATTGCCTAGGACCCACTGAGATGAACCAGAGCCATTTGTGAGACTGTGGGTTTGGAGCTATATGCTGGAACCTGATGTGCTCAGTACAGGATAATAACTAAAGACAGTGATTCTTCTACAATCTATCCATAGTCAATGTCTGAGAGGTAAAGAGAGTTGTTCCCTCTCCTAGACTGTGGTGTTGTATGAGGCCAGTGCAGGTAAGTACATTTGCTGTAGGTTACAGATTACAATAGTTGTATGGTATGGACTTTTGAGAATGACATGTCTTTCCCTTCTGATTTCCCAACCACTCCTTCTTCCTCATTGTCCTCACATTCAGCAGTCATATAATAATGCTAAGCGTAAAGCTATAGTATGTAGCCAGAGGACCAGGGGCAGACCCGTGTAGGCCCTGTGCCTGCTACTTCAGTCCCTGTGAGTTCACTCACACGTGCTTAGTTCGTTCAGAGAGTATTGTTGTTCTGGTGGTCCTCCATCTCTCCTGGCTCTTACACTCTTTCTGCCTCATCCTCTGTATGGTTCCCTGAGCTCTGTGGGGAGGCATTTGATGGAGACCTCCATGTAGACTCTCTCTTCTCCTGATGTTTGACTTTGGGCTTCTGCATCTGTTCCCATCTGCAGTTGTAGAAATCTTCTCTCATGATGACTGAATAAAGCACTGATCTATGCGTACAGCAAAATAGAATTAGGAGTCGTTTTGTTCATACTTCTATTTCTCATTTTGCGTGAGTAGTGTTTGTTTTATGCCAGGTTTCTGGGCTATCTAGGCTCTGGTCCTTGGTTACGTAAGCAGGTTGGGTATGACTTTCACTTTTTGGAGTGAGCCTTCACTCAAATCAGACATTGGTTGGCTACTTCCATAATTTCTGTTCTACCATTGCCATGCGTATCTTGTGGGCAGGACAATTTGCAGGTCACAAGTTTTGTAGCTGGCTGCAGTCATACCTTAAAGCTCCATTTCATTATTACATTTCACATACTTCTAATTGTGAGATAAACTCAAAATATGCAAACAGAAATTTCTTCCTAAATATGCTGAAGATCTGATCGGACGTAGCATTTGGAAAATCATTCCTTTGATTTTTCTATTGTGTCTTTTCTTTATATACTGAGTACAGAACTGTGTTAGACATCTGTGCTCTTTCTAAAAATTCTTGCATTAGTCATGGGCTACCTCACAGAACACATGGATTATTACATGTGAGTTAGATCTGGTCACCTGCCTGTGGTAAATGAGATTGCCCAGAAACATGGAGATGATGTAGCCACAACCATGGTGGGCAACTGAATGAGTGGGAAAAAACAGGCATTGTGCTGTAATTCATTGTTCCCTATTGTACCTGAATTACAGTGACTTAATACTAGTATAAAACAAAATTTACTTGACTATCCTGACATCAGATTGGAATTTTTTTTTTACAAATTATAAGTCTAATGTGAGTCTATGAAATAGCATTATTCTGTAATTGCCTTCCTTATATGTACGTATTCACTCATATTACATCTTTCATTTTTTTCTCAGTGGAAGATACATAGATATCCTTCTAGCAAATGATCTCAGGAGTCATGGTAGAGAGTTGACTTGAGAATAACTGTATAATGAAAGTTAAGAAACTCAGCAGTGTGTGGAGCTCAGACAGTGGAGGAAAGCAAAAGCAATAAGCAACAGCTTCCCAAAGTCTAGGTCATGAGAACAGTAATCTTCATTACCGTACATTAGTTTACACAAGTATTGTGAATTGAGTTGCTTGAACTCTTCTCCATCAATTTCTGAGAAAACAATATTTAAAAATAGAAACGCAAACTCTGAACATAATCAGTCACTGAGCTGCATCCTAAAGTGATTACTGATTTCTCAATTGTTTGTTTCATCTTACTCGAAGCCTGTTGCTCAGTTTTTCTGAAAATCCATGCAATTATAATGTAAGAAAATGTTAACTCCCCAGAGGTCTGCTTACAAATCACAACAGTATAAGTAATGGAAACATAAAGTTAAGAAGCTTGAATAAGCTTTTAATGACGTTTAAATCTTAAAACACTGCAGTTTATTAAACTAAAATTATGCAAAAGTAACTGGGACCATTGATGTGGTTCATAGACACCATAGGTGGGTAGGACTTTTCAATGGCTTCCTCCTTTAAGCTGTTTTTCAGGTAGGAGTTTTCTTTATTGTGAGACAAAGACTATGTTCCACGCTCCTGAAAGGTCTCTCCCCAAATCAAAACTGCAGTATATGATTTTGGCTTCTCCCGTTTGAATTTTAATAGATGGCGCTCTGGCATCTGAATTCAGCCTGCTGCTCTTTGGTGTACATTATATGGCTCAGAAGCTCATAGTCCAATGGTGGTGTTAGGATGCCTATTTTCTATCTGAAGGGTTCAGAACTCACTATGGGGGCCAGATACCGGGGTGCTGCGTTCTATCAGACCCAGTTCTGGCCCAGGCTCCCAACAAGCAAGTGGGGAGACGAAGCGAAACAAGTCCAGGGCAGCCTGACAGCTGGAGCTGCGTGGAAGGAAGCTTGAGACCGAGTGGGAGGGACTGATTTCCGTGGGGCGGGGCCACTTACCCGGAAGCAGGGGCTGGGAGGATGTTACCCATTGGCTGGGTGTAGAGGAAGGGTGTGGGTGGGCGCGTTTAGAGGAGTGACCAGCAGGGATATTGGGATGCAATGTGTGTAAGCCTAAGGAATTGAGCCTAAAGAGTCAGAGGCAGAAGACTCAAGAACCCGTTTCCGGCCTAGGGTCTGCACTGTGTGGAGCCGCGTGGTGCAGACTTGCCTGCAGAGCACGCGGCCGGGGTCTCACGGGACCCTTGAACCCCCCTAAGCCACAGGTGCCGGGCGGGGCCTCCTGGGAGAGTCAGCGGCTCAGCGGCGGGAACCACAGCCCGGCGGCCCTGGAACCTCCCAGGTCAGAGGAGCTGCAGGGCTGCAGAACGGGCGGGAGTGGAGCAGAGTATGACCTGTGTCTCCGCAACTCATAAGGATGATAGCTCTCAAAATTGTGCTGTGGCTGTCTTACCCTCGTCGATAAATTTTCAATAGTATTAACTGGATAATGCTATTTTTAATTGATCTTTTAGCCTCCAGATATCCTCCTATAAATAATCTAGCAGAACATTTAAATTTATCGGTTGATACTTGCAAACGCAGTTCTCTTTGCCATGGTGTAAAGGACAAAGCTCTTGAAATTTACGATTATCCATATTAACTTCCGAGTTGTACCACTTCCTTATTCAAGAGAGTAGCATATTGACCTAGGAACTTGGATTCCCGGAGAGCTTTTAGACATTAGTCATGAAAGAAACACTTGCAAATTTAATTGAGAGTACAATTTATTGTGAGTTCCACAGGTATGGATGTAAACATTAACTTTTAAAAGTCAACGTTTTATCCACCATTAATCTTCCATCTAAAACTCTGTGTATGCACTCTGTGATGTAAATACAGCATTGTGAAAAGTGTGCTGCCAGGCTTGGTGACACCCATCTTTTATCTCAGCACTCAGGAGACAAAGGCAGGTGGATCTCAGTGAGTTGTAGGCCAACCTGATCTACATAGTGAGTTCCAGGATTACCACGGCTACATTGTGAGATCCTGTCCTCAAAAACTTAAATATAAATACAACAACAAGGAAAACGAGGGGAAGGAAGAAGGAAGGAAGGATAAGAAGGAGGAAAGGAGGGAAAAAAAAAACATAAGGAAGGAAGGCAGGCAGGTCCGACAAAAAAAGAAAAAAATGTGTCTTCCTCTGAGTTCTTAACGTTGCAAACTAGAGCCTGGGAATCACTGTACGCCGTTCGAGGGAATCAGCTCACGGGATCTTCACAGTTAGGACATTATAAACCAGCTTGTGGTGCTGGTGCACACCTTTAATCCTAGCACTCCTGAGGCAGAGGCAGGTAGATCTTGGAGTTCTTTGCCAGCCTGGTCTACAGAATGAGTTTAAGGACAGCCAGGGCTACACAGAGAAACCCTGTTTAGGGGGAGAGGGGAGAGAAAGAGACAAAAAACAAAATTAAAAGGTATTATACATCATATACATCAGAAAAGCTTCTGCAATCCTCTTGTCTTCTTGGTTCAAGAAAAGCATTCTGCCCGTGGACACATGACCAGACTGTTATGTAGAAGTCACCACGTGGACGAGGCTGGACTGGAATGCACAGATTTCCACCCACCTCTATCTCCTCAGTGCTTGTGCACCAGCAGGAACGTTCAAACTGTTGTCTTTTATTTTATGGTCTGTTGACAAGTAGTGGTGTGACTGTGGTCTTCTCCCAGGAGGAGGGGCAATGCCTGATCTCTGCTCAGAGATTGGATGTTGCAGAATTGGGACACTCTTGATTTCTGTGGTGAGAATAGCTTGCTTGCTGTCTCGCTTGCTCCTCCTTAGGGTTCTTGGCAAATTAGACTGCAAGCATGTGAGATTTGTGTGGATAAGACTCACATTCTACAGGGTAAGGCAGAATCCTCAGAGGAACAAAGACAGACTTCAGGAAATGTTTTCTCTTCTCTGTGTGAGAATCTCTTTCTTATGTGCAGGGTTCACTGATTCCCCCAGACCTGCTCACCTGTGGAGCTCAACAAGGAGACCTGGAAGATGGAGAGGGAGGAGACAGTGGCTAAGGATCCAGGTAGGTTGGAGGATTGGTGAAGGGAAGGCAAGGGGTTCAGGTGAATGTGGAAGTGGGACATGCAGTCAGTTTTGCCACATTCTGTTTCACTAGAAATAATTCTTGAGACTTCCAAAAATAGAAAAATCTCCTCAAGAATATCCTATTTTAGAAGTGAGAAGGCTTTCTACAGAAGAACTGGTACTAGGAGAGAAATAAAAATTTATTTGACTGTGCATGTGAATAATGCTGTCCTTATTCCATGTACATCACTGATCATGTCTACATACCAATATTAAATAGTTTTCATGTCAGCAATTTCAATATATTATAGAATGATGAAATTTAATGCCTCTAGGTTTATTTATTGTTTTAAGAAATTTTGAGCTCTTGGTATTCTAGCATGTTCTCTACATTTTCTTCATTCTGAAAATAATGCCAACCGAGTTTTGATAAGAATCAAGAGATTCTTTGCAGACTGTTAAACTGTGTGTCCTGTCTTCCCAGGCACATCTCATCTCCCGTTGTCTGTTGTCCTGACAGCTCTAAGTGCTTTCCATTGCTGTATTTGTTAATATACTTTGAAATCACCTCTAGGTGAGATACTTTTCTTTCTGGCTCTTTACTGCTCCTTGGTACTATAGGATTATTTTCTGTAAAATATGAAAATAGGGTTTTAATAGGAATTGGTTTAATAGGCATTGGTTGGCATCTAAGAGAAGACAGCCTTCCTTCTAGATTGTCTTCTCAGGTTGAAAAGAATATGGTCAGCCAGGCGGTGGTAGCACAAGCCTTTAATAATCCCAGCACTTGGGAGGCAGAGACAGGTGGATTTCTGAGTCTACAGAGTGAGTTGTAGGACAGCCAGGGCTACATAGAGGAGCCCTGTCTCGGAAAAAAAGAAAAAGAAAAAAAAAAGATAGAAAAAAATATGGTCCATGTGCCAGTTTTTACATGTTTTATATAGTCATCTGTTCATGTCTGCTGAGAATGTCTGCGTTCTGGGTTTTGTGACATGTACCTGTGTTGATTAAGGACTTTAGTGGCCATTTTATCATTTGCTAATACTCTTGATTTTGTATTTTAATACTTCTGTCTTGTCTTTTTTCCGTCACTAGCATAATTGTGACCATCAGTCTTCTTTACTGCTGCCTATAGTCATAGCCTTGAAATGCTTTTAGGCCCGAGTGTGGTAGTGCAAGCCTTTAATCTGAGCACTTTTGTGGAAGAGGCACGCAGATCTCAATGAGTTCTAGGCCAGCCTCATCTACATAGTAAGTTCCAGGACAGCCATGGCTACACACAGAAACTCTGTCTTGAAAATATATATGTTATTGCTCAGTATCTTGTATCTTTAGATATGAAATGGATTCTTTGATAGAAAATATACATTTTAATTTCAGCTCTCCATTTTTTGAATACTGTGCTCTGTTTACATCTTAGCTTAGGGAATATTATTCATTTACATTTCAAGAAATTGCTGAAAAGATACATTTGTTATTGTTTAGGAGCATGAGTGTGGACACTGAGTAGACAAAATTGGAATCTCTGTATATTGAATTTGCAGGATCTTATGGCCTATAATGTAGAACTTTTTAACATATACATATTGGCCACTGCAACTATCGTTGCGTATGGAAGGTTCAAGTTGTTTGCTTATTTATTGACTACATTATCATTTGTTTCCTTTCTAATGTTTTGATTGATTCTGGATTCTTATCCATTGTTCTGTAGCTAGGTAGCTAGTGAGTGTATCTACAGTGTATTCTGTCTCTTTATACTTTTAGTTCTTGTTATCTCCCTGGACGTTTTTCATTTTACACAACACTGTTTGTCAGTTGCTGATCTTATATCAAGTGTTTCCCCCTTTTTGTTACTCTGCAATATTCACTGTTTCAGATCATACATGAAGGTCTGTAATTCTAGGAGAGACGTAAACCCAGGTTCAGATTTTTAGATATGGATAGATAGTTTTCCCAGTGCCACTGTTTGAAGAGGCTGTCTAGTCTGTAGCCCATGCTTGAGGTATTTTGGTTTTAGTCACATGGTCATTGCTGTTGGGCAGGTACAAGGTCTGCTGCTCCACTGCATTGGGCTGATCTGGAATCACACTAAAGCATTG
>JADRCD010187625.1:0-30298 GCA_019843815.1 Montemys delectorum
GTAGCAGGTGAAAAGTGCTAGCCCCAAAGCCAGGTGTAGTGGCTTAGTAACTCCAGCCAGATGGAGGGCTTGTGGGCCAGCAGAAACAAGAGACCCCATTCTCCAAAGCTGCCCTCAAACTGTAAATCATGCCTTGCTAGAATAATTACCGGAGTCCACATGATGCAGTAGCAGCTGCCACTTCTAGGTGACTTTGGTTTCCCTCCAGCTGTGCTAGGTACCTGTCTGCCCTGTGAGCACCAAGGACACACCTCAGGTCTGGGTCCTGTGGCTGTGGAGAAGGGTAGGCCAGATGTTGGCCCAGTCCTACCTAACTCACTGCAGACTCTCAATGACGGAACAGCACTTGGCAAAGATGCTTTCAGGGGCTTCTTCAGCCATTATCTAAGGAGAAGACAGAAGGTCGCAGATGCAGCCCATGGCAGGAGCTACGCTCCATCAGCAGGTCTGCTGCATGGAGTGCCATCCCACGTCCTATGACAGGAGTGAACCATGGAGACCCCACGTGTCCAGGGATCAGAATACACTCTCCCATGCTTGCTTCCCATAGGGATGAGGATACCACCAAAAGTCCCTTATATTCCACTGACACTAACCACCCCAGTGTGTGCTGAGCCACATGTGTATAGGCAGTCCCAGGGCTACACAGCTACACAGGTGGCAGTTGGGGACCCCATTGTAGCTTTCAGAAACTGGAAGCACATTTACTGGCTCACACCTGTCATCCTAGAGCTCAGGACTGAGGTAAGAGGATTGCAAGAGTTCAAAGGCCAGCCTGGGCTACGTGAGGCCTCAGCCTGTGCTGCCCTGAGGAGATGGAATTCTCCCACCCCCCATTTCATACTGGACAAAGTTGCAAACCTCAAGCTCACTAAATGGGGCTTGGGACTCACTTCTAGGTACCCACATATCGCAGAAGGTTCTTTTGCTGGTAAAAGGTCAGGACAGGCTCACATAGGGTGTAGTGTGTCTCTAGGCGCTTGCGGATGGCCGGCTCTGAATCATCTGCCCGGTGCTCCACCTGTCCTCGTCGTAGCACTCTGCGCACCATGGTCTCCATGGAGCAGTCAAACACTATGACTATGTTGGGGGCCCTGCCCACCTAGGCAGCAACCAACAGAACCCTTGAGGAGAGAGTCTTGCATCCATTCCCAAGAAGCCATGAGGCTGGGGAGGCATAAGGATTTTGTGACATGTCTGTGTGTATGCTCATGGAGGCCAGAAGAGGGCACCAGGGAGCTGGAGCAGAGGTGGTGAGCCGCCTACATGGATGCTAAGAACTGAACTCAAGCCCTCTGCAATCAGCAGCACACTCTGTTAAACACTTGAACCAAGGATAGTTGGCTCATGCCTTTGATTCCAACTCTGGAGGCAAAGCAGGGGTGAGATTTGAGTTTGAAGCCCAGCCTGCTCTACAGAGCTACTTCTGTTGTTTTTGTTTTTGTTTTGAGATGGCCTTGAACTTACAGAGACTTACCTCCCTCCTCCTCCTCCCCAGTACTTGAATTGAAGGTGAATGCCACCATGCCTGGCACAATAGATGCCCTTGACTGCTGAGCCATTTCCCCAGCCTGCAACCTTGTTTTTGAGTCTTTCACTAGACTAGGCTGCCTAGTAAGCTAGCAAGCTGCAGGGATCAGATCAAACATATACACCACACCCAGCTTAATGTGTGGCTCTGGGATGGAAATCAAGCTCACACACTTGCCGACCTAGCCATATCCTGTACCCCTTGGTTTACTTTTTGAGACAAGATCTCATATTACCTCAGCTGTCATGGAACTCCTGATCCCCCTGCCTCTAATGCCAGATGCTAGAGTTACAAGTGTGCACACTGGATATGTCATTTTCTATTTTACTTATTTACTATTATTTATTTAGAGACCAGATCATTTTATATACCCAAATCTAGCCTCAAACATTCCTCCTGCCTCAGCATCCTCTGTGCTGATACCATAAATCCTATTTCCCTCCCCACTTTTTTTTCCTTTTATGGATAGGGTCTCGCTATACAGCCCTGAAACTGTTCATGTAGACCAGGCTGGCCTGGAACTCAAAGATCCACCTGCCTGTTTCCCAGGTGCTGGGATTAACTGTGTGTGTATAGCCTTACTCAGGGTCTCATGACAGGGTCTCATGAAGCCCAGGATGACCCTGAATCCCTGATCCTTCACCTCCCCAGTTTCAGTGCTGGGATGAAGGGTGTACCACCATTCATTTCTTGGTTTCTTGCTTCCAATGGGGTCAGGGACACCACAGAAGTCCCTTACCCCACAGCCTTGAGCTGACACAAATGGGGTTTCATTTCTACACTTCTAAACCCTGGGGATGGATGGAACCAAAGGCTTCAAATATGGGAGGTGAATATTCTGTCCTCTGAGCCTAGTCCCATTCAACTTGAGAATTGATTTACAGTGGTAGGCGATGCATGTGTGGAGCCTGAAGGTTCTCACTCCCCCTCCCCCTCCAATGGCCTCTCCCCATAGGTAGCAAAGTCACCCGCTGCCTGGATCTCTGACAATTGTGGCACCTGCATGTATGGTTCTGGTATTTCATCCTCTTTCTTTCATTATTATTGGAAGGAAGGGAGGCATGTGTGAAAGTCAAAGGACAACTTTGTGGGAGTCTGTTCTCTTCCTTCTTTAGGTGGATTCCAGGGATAGAACTCATGCTTGCCAGGCTTACCAGGCTTACACGTATATATATATGTGTGTGTATATATATGTGTGTGTATATATATGTGTGTGTATATATATATATATATATATATAAAATGTGTGTGTGTGTGTGTGTGCTACACAAGAGTGCTGGTGCCCACAGAGGCCAAGAGCCTGGGATGCCCGTGGAACTATGTAAGTGGGTGCTGGAACTTGAACTCAGGTCTTCTGGAAGACCATTGAGTGCTCCTCTGATCTGCTCATTGAGTGAGCCGTTTCTCCAGTTACTTACTCTCCCTTCCTCTTTCTCCCTCTTTTTTGCCGTCTTATTCTGAGACAGGGAGTCTTCTCTGTGTAACTCTAGCTGTTCTAGAACTTTGTGGACCAGGCTGGCCTTAAAGTCAAAGAGATCCACCTGCCTCTGCCTCCTCAATGCTGGGATTAAAGGTGGATGCCACCATGTCCGGCCCTGTTTTATCTAAAAATGCTTGTCCTGTACACTTCCTCACAGAATGGAGACCATAGGCTCCATGCTGGCAGACAGGCATTTCCTTATAACCACTAGTTAGTTGTCCACATTGCTCAGACACCCTCAATAAGAGAATCTACTTGACACTGGTTCTGTGATTGCCCAAAGCTGCCCACCTCCTCCACGCTTTGCCTGTAGATGACTCAGAGCACCTGACAAAATAGCCACAATGCATACTGTCAAAGCAAGTTTGTGTGTGTTCAGTCCAGGTGCAAATTTCCTCCCTAAATATACTTACTTACATATACTTGCTCACAGGTATTAACATGTCATACATGTTATGACATGTTAGTGCATGTGTGGAAGTAGAGAACACCCTGCAGGTATCAGTTCTCTCCTTGTCCTCAGGCTTGGATACAAGCCCCATTACCTGCTGCAAATTCTAGCAGGCCCCACCAACTGCTTTTAGTTTGAGCTTCATTACATGTTTGGATATTGGACTGGTTTTTTTATGAGCCAGGGCCAGTGTATCCATGTGTGTCTCACAATCCAAGAAAGCAAAATGTCCACAGAATGTATCCCTGAACCACACCCACAGACTCTCACTCAAAAACCAAAAAAATAGGGGCTGGCGAGATGGCTCAGCGGTTAAGAGCACTGACTGCTCTTCTAAAGATCCTGAGTTCAATTCTCAGCAACCACATGGTGGCTCACAACCATCTGTAATGGGATCTGATGCCCTCTTGTGGTGTGTCTGAAAGGAACAATAGTGTACTCATATACATAAAATAAATAAATCTTTAAAAAAAATAGCTAGGCAGTGGTGGTGCATACCTTTTATGCCAGCATTAGAAGGCAGAGGCAAGCTGGGCGGTGGTGGCACATGCCTTTAATTCCAGCACTTGGGAGGCAGAGGCAGGTGGATTTCTGAGTTCAAGGCCAGCCTGGTCTACAGAGTGAGTTCCAGGATAGCCAGAGCTACACAGAGAAACCCTGTCTCGAAAAAAAAAAACAAAAAAAAACAAAACAAAACAACAACAACAAAAAAAAAACAATAGAAGGCAGAGGCAGATGGATCTCTGAGTTCGAGCCCAGCCTGGTTTCAAGAGTCAGTTCTAGAGCCAGGGCTACACAAAGAAACCCCGTCTCAAGAAAAAAAAAATCTGTGGGTATCATAGAGTGCACCCATGTACTCACGAACAGAGCATAGTTAGGACTGCTGCATGGCTTGGTGACAGAATCCTTGTTCTTGGAGAGGACCTAGATTTGATTCCCAGCATACACATGATGGCTCACAACCATCCTAAGCTCAGTTCCAGGGGATCTGACTCCGTGTTCACACCTAGACCTCAAAGGGCACCAGGCATATCTGGGGTAGACATACATATATGCAAGCAAAACATTCACATGCATAAACTGAAATATCAAAAAAGCAAGGAATTGGGGCTGGAGAGATGTCTCAGTGGTTAACTAGGTCCTGAGTTCAATTCTTAGCAAACATATGGTGGTTCACAAATATATGTAATGGGATCCAATGCCCTCTGGTGTGTCTGAAGAGAGTGATGGTGTACTCACATACATTAAATAAATAAATAAAATCTTTAAAAAATAACAAATAAACAAACAAAAAGCAAGGAATTAACTGTTACCTGTCCAGCCTGTTGTGGTGGTGTCTGCCTACATTGTTAGCATTCAGGAGGATTGCAGGGACTTCCAGACCAGCCTGGCTACATAGAGAGACACTGTCTCCAGAAAGAGCACAAAACAGAAAAACACCAGCTGTACAATGCTGTCTCACTTCTGTTATCCCAGAACCAGGAAGGTGGAGGCAGGAGCATGCTCAGCTCAAGGTCATCCTTAGATACTTAGAGACGGAGGCTAGCCTGGACTTCAGGAAACACTCTGGGACCTGAGGTTGCTACTCCACCCTGACTCCCAGCTCACAATTCCCCTTGGGTTACACAGTTTCACATTTTAAGAAATTGTGACCAATATTTAAGCAAGGAGGGAGTTGGGGGGCAGCTTCTGCAGCACGGCTCTCAGCTTCCCAGAAACCCTACTGGCTTGGTGATGTGGGTCCTGCACATCACCATGGCAACAGCAGTGTGAATGCCTCCTAAGCCCATTGGCAACACTCTGCGTGGATAAGTTCACCCTCTGGAGTCTTTCATAGGCATGTATGTACCATCAGCATGCCAATTTCTTCATGTGTGTGTTTGTGAATGTGGTGGCCAGAGGGCAGCCAGCATGACGGCCTTGTTCAGTTTGTGAGACAGGGTCTTTTTTAATGGAGCTCCCAGCTGAACTCCAAATGTAGCTTAGGCTGGCCCAGAAATCATAATCCTCCTGCCTCACAGGATCCCAGTGCTGGGGTGAGAGGCATGTACCTCCATGCTCAGCTTCTGACCATTACTAATGCAGAAAATAAATCGCATGTGCAGGCTGGGCAGAGCACAGTAGGTAGAGGGCTCACCCAGCATGCCTGAAGCCCTGGCTTCCATCCTCAGCATATAAACTAGATGTGGTGAGTGGCACATCCCTGCCATCTCAGCACCCCAGAGGTGGAGGCAGGGAGAGTAGGAGTTCAAGGTTAGCCTCTCCATGTTATGGAGTGCTGGGGGTGGGGCTCAGAAGAGGAGGGAGGGCAGGAAGGAAGGATGGTCCTATTCCCAGCCTCGCTCAGGTCCTCCCGTATCTGTCCACTAGGGTTTCATGGAGTGTAGGGAGAGTGTGGTCTGAAACCACTCAGGTTGCACACACCCTGAAGGGCACACTGGCTCTAGGGGATCAGATCACTCACAATCCGCTCAAACTCTTTGGCCTGTTCCAGCTCTCTGGGGAAGCCATCGATGAGGAAGCCGCGGCTCTTTGGATAAGACAACAAGTTGTCACTGATCATGTCCAGAATGAGACCCTGGGAAGGAAAGGGCATGGACTCAGGATCCACCCCTCCAAAAATGGGTCTGTGGGACTATGACGTCTGGGACTATGACAGTCATTCAGTTTGGACCTCCTGTAAGACAAGGAAATAGGACCCAGCATCCTAATCACTGGCGTCCTCTGTTTGCATGCTTTTAAAAATAACTGGAAGTTATTTCTGACTGTGTGTATGTCTATGTGTAGATATTTTCAGGTGCATGCAGGTGCACCAGAAGTCAAAGATATAGGATGCCCTGGAGCTGGATTTACAGGCCATTGTGAGCTACCTGAGAACTGAACTACAGAGCAGTTAAGTCTCTGTAACAACTGAGCCACCTCCCCAGCACCTAGGCATGTAGCCCAAGCTGGCCCTGAATTCAGAGGTGCCCCCCTGCATCTGTCTCCTGAGTGCTTGGCTTTTTTTCCTTTCTTTTGCCCCCAACCCCTATACACCCCTATACTGAGCCAAGGCCTCACAAAATGCTAGGCAAACCCTTGTCCTCTCAACGAGGCTCTCAGACTAACTCCTCATACGTTGCTTTAGAGACAGAGTCTCACGTAGCCAGGCTCATTGGAAACTCCCGAGTGTTGGGATGAAAGGCACGCCAGCAAGTCCAGTGACCTTGAACTGAACTGCTTGATCTTCTTGCCCCCACCTTCCTGAGTGACAGGCTTGCCCCACTATGCCCATCAGATAGTCTAAGACTCTACCAGACAGCTTACATTACAGACACATCATCAATCTAACTCTAGATAAATCTCTATACTTTGCTGTGTAGGGAGGAAGTTTGCCCCTTCTCAGCACTTTGCTTCCTGGACATTTTCAATAGGGTCCACAGAATATGTGGGTGAGCAGTTTGTGGGTACAGCAACTGATTTGTTTAATTTATTTACTTAGGGTCTATGTAACCCAGGCTGACCTCAAATTCCCCATCCTCCTGCCTCAGCCTTCCAGTTTTAAAGATGACAGGTGTTTGCCACTTCATCTGGCTTTCTTTTCCCTCTCTCCTTTCCTCCCTCCCTTGTCACCCCCTCCCCCATGCCTGATACAGCCCCTGACATATCCCAGGCTAGAATGGTTTTTTTTTGTGTGGGGGTGGGGTAGTTTAAGACAGGGTTTCTGTATGTCCCTGGCTGTCCTTGAACTCACTCTGTAGACTAGGCTGGCCTCAAACTCACAGAAATCCTCCTGACTCTGCTTTCCTGAGTGCTGGGATCAAAGATTTGTGTCACGATTGCCTAGCCAGGCAGACTCTTATAAGTTTATTAGATCTAAAAAAAGGTTATTAGATCTCTTTTATTTTTTATTGTTTATCTAGTTGGGGAAGGATAGCACATGTGCCATTCACAGGAGTCAGTTCAGGAATTGAATTCAGGCTGTGAGGCTTGGCTGCAAAGTGTCTTTACCCACTGTGCCATCTCTGGCCCCTAGAATGGACTGTACTGTCTATGTAGTCAAGGGTGCCTTGGAACTCCTCTGGGTTGCCCAGTATGCACCCAGTTTCTGCAGTGCTGGGGATGGGACCGACTTTGAGCATGCTAGGCTAGTGGTCTTTTTTTTTTTTTTTTTTTTAGTTTTATTTGTATGAGTGTTTGCTTACATGTATGTCTTACATGTATGTGTGAGTATGTGCAGAGCCCTCAGAGGGCAGAAGAGTGTGCCGGAAACCCTGGAAATTAACTCTGTCATTTGGGTGCTGGGAAACAAACCCAGATTCTGGGCAGGAGAAGACAGTGTCCTTAACTCTTACATCACCACAGCATTGTCAGATAAGAACAGTGTTTGAGTAGCAAGGCAGTCACTGGGCCAGAAGACCCTGGCTTTCTGGGGCCTCTGTCCAGCCACGCCCCCATCTCCTGTGAACTCTCACCGTGGGTACCAGGAGTCCCTTCTGCATGATGTCCCGGATCTGCCGAGCTCTCCGGGTGCTTCTCCCAGCCTCCTCCCGCAGCAGCTGGCCCAGCTCCACGTGGTAGAAGCCGTATTTCATAGCCATGTTTCTGCATTGGGTCCCTTTCCCGCAGCCAGGCCCCCCCACCACAAAGATGATCAGGGGATACCTCAGCATATCTATGGTGTTCAGGGAAGAAAGAGGGCACTAGAGCAAGTCTATAAGAGACCCTGGCCTCACGCTGAACGATTCCTCTGTGGAGATTTTTCTGAGCCATTTGCACAGACCTCCATGAAGTGCCTTAGTAACTCCATCACCTCTTTTTTTTTTTTTTTTTTTTTTTTTTCTTTGGTTTTTTTCGAGACAGGGTTTCTCTGTATAGCCCTGGCTGTCCTGGAACTCACTCTGTAGACCAGGTTGTCCTGGGACTCAGAAATCCGCCTGCCTCTGCCTCCCAAGTGCTGGGATTAAAGGCGTGCGCCACCACCGCCCGGCTCCATCACCCCATTTTACAGATAAAGAGGAAGACCCTCAAACTCATCCAGTAGCACCCTGCTCCGCCCACCATGTGGTCCTTTCTATCCTGCCTGCTTGTGTCGCTAGTCACACAACCCTGAGTTGGGATACGGCTTCTCTGCCCTTTCCTCTCCTCCACAGTCAGTCTTTGCTTTGTCCCTTTCAACTCGCTTTGGTCTTCCTAGCCAGCCTCCGTAACTTAAGGCGCACTCCCCGAAAGCGAAGAAATGAATGCCTCAGCTATTAGACACACCTGTGGAGGCAGTTGTTTATGGTTCTGTAAAGTCTGTTGTCATGGAATCAGCCTACCTCATTCCTCTCAAGTTCAATGTCTGTGCCTCCCTTGCCCCTCTGCTTAACCAACTCCTTTGCATCGCGCAGGCTCCCTTTCTCTGATTCGTCCCCCGAGAATAGTACTTCCCATTTCCGACACTGGCTCAAGTTATATTCCAAAGGCATCAAACCAATGGTGGAGTGGGAGCATGCGCAGATGCGTTCACTCCGTGCAAGGGTTGGTGTGCACAACCAGGTGGTGGGGATACTTGCCCATCTCCCCCTTTCCTTGCCCCATGTAAACCAACCACCCCACGTCGTTACCCTTCTCATGGGGCCTCAATGCTCTGCTCAGCTGGGGAAACGTGGACTCGCACAGACCCATCCCGCCCGCAATGCCGGGGTACGCTGGGGCCCTGCCTCCACCCTGCACCGAGCCCCCGGCTCCGCTCGACGTCACAAGGGACTCATTTTGCAAGATCCTCGGGATCCCCAGATTCCAGGACACAGGGAAAACGGAATCTCAGACCCGCCCCAGAAGAGCCGCGGAAGCCACCCGACAGAGCGGGCCTCGGTTGCCATGGCAACACGCCCTCCGCTCCCGCTTCTGGAAGACGTCTGCGCTTGCACGAGAGTATGAGACCCGTCCACCAGAAAACTCCATTTCCACCCTACCCAGGATGCTCCACGGTGCCTGCGTCGTGACGTCACGAAGAACGTGCCTACACGTGACCTGTGCGTGCTTGCTGTATAAATAGAGAATGCTGGCAAAGGGCGGCTTTTCTTTTTTTTCTCTCAGAAGCTGGGGGAGACCTAGAGTAGGTACAGCCGTAGTGCTCGTCTCGGCGTGGCAGTTCTACTTCCGGGTCAGGCTGCAACGCATGTGCAGAGAGTTAGGCGTCTTTTCCCGGCGTTCTCGGAGACTTAAGGGTTTGGAAATCCAAAGCACAGGACCACACCAACGTGACCACCAGGGAAGGTGCCTTCCCTGGGGTGGAGGGACACAACGGAGTCCATCCAGTCAGGCCGACCGGGAGCAGCTCGAGCAGCGGCCATGGCGGCTCTAGTGAGTATGAATGAGGTGGGGATAGAGGTGTCGCAGAGCAGACCCCGCGCCCTCTCCCCGCCTTACAGACTCCTGCTATCTTGCAGGGCTCCAGCAGCCAGAATGTCACCGAGTACGTCGTCCGAGTTCCCAAGTAAGTCTCCGTCCACCCACACTCCAGAACCTTAGCCCTGTGTCCCCTGCCACGCTGGCCCTCTGCCCCGTCCAGAACATAGTAACAGTTACGCCTTGGTAGTTAACCTCAGGGTCCGTGACCTGGTCCTGTTTCAGACTGGTCAGGCCAGACATGGTGACTGCTTTTAATCTCAGCACTTGGGAAGCAGAAGCAAGGGAATTTCTGTGAGTTCGCAGACAATCCTGTCTCAAATAAAACAAAATCCCAAACTGGTCACAGGTGATATTCATCCTGTTTTCTGTGCCAAGTGCCATGTCCCTCAACTTCTAACTTTATTTTAGGTGGGTATGTGCTAGGCAAGCACCCCACCACTGAGCCACACCCAGCCCCCTTTATGAAGACAAGAGGCTTACTGTGTAGTCTAGCTGGTTTGACCAGGCTGGCTTTGAACCCACTAAGATCCCTTAAGACCCTTGCCTGCCTGCCCTTCTTTCTACATGGTGGTCCTCTTACACCTTTAGTTCCTTTTTTCTTAAAGCTTTAATTTGTTATCTAAGTGTATGAATGTTTTGTCTGTCTATGTGTGTGTATGTATATGTAGATATGTGTGTATAAATGCACACACATATATGCTGTGAGAGTGGTGCCTAGTGTCCATGGATCTTTATCTGATGAGGTTGGATGAGATGGATCTCTATTCCTTTAAAAAAAAAAAAAAAAAAACTGGGTGGTGGTGGCGGGGCATGCCTTTAATCCTAGCACTTGGGAGGCAGAGGCAGGTGGATTTCTGAGTTTGAGGCCAGCCAGGACAGCTACACAGAGAAACTCTGTTTCAAAAAACTAAAAAAAAAAAAAAAAAAAAAAAAAAAAGGAAGAAAGAAAAGAAAAAAGAAAAACAGATATTTACATTATTATTTATAGCTTACAGTTATGAACTAACAAAAATAATTTTATGGTTGAATCACCACAGCATGAGGGGCTGTATTAGAGGGTCAGAGCTTTGAGAACCATTGCTCTGGAGTCTTTTATGAGTTCTCAGAATTACCTACAACCAAGGTGTAAATCATAGATTTTTTTGAATGAATAATCAATAGACTGAATAGTTTCTTGCCCATTCCAGGAACACAGCCAAAAGATACAATATAATGGCTTTTAATGCAGCCGATAAAGTCAACTTCGCTACCTGGAACCAGGTAAGTGTGTAATTCTGGGTGGCTGGGGCAGGGACCTAACCTAAAGTAATAACTTTACTGAAGTGAAGGTGCCCACACATGTAGCCCCAGCAGATCTGTGATTCCAGCCATTTGGTGGCTGAGGCAGAAAGACTGAGTATTTTAGACCAGCTGTGCTACATAAATCCTATCTCTAAAGAAAAGAGATGCCCGAGGATGTGGTTCAGTTGATAGAGCACTCATCTAGCATATAGGAGGCCAAGTTGGACCACTAGCACCATGTATACTAGCCATGGTGGCACATGCCTGTTATCCCAGGACAGGAAAGGGGGCATGATCTCAAATTGAAGACCATCCTTGGCTACATAGTAAAGGCCAGGATACATAGACCACCATGTCTTTAAAAAGTAAAATAGTGGGTAGGTGGCAAGATGATTCAGTGAACAAAGAGGTGGCTGCAAGTGTGTTTCCAGACATCACAAGCAGGCCATGTACAATCTCCACAGAAACAAATACATTTTAAAAGTTTGGGGTTTTTGTTTTTAAGTAAAGTCAGCTGGCTATAGTGGCACATACCTTTACTGCCAGTTCTTGGGCAGCAGAGTCAGTGGATCTCAGACTTCAAGGCTAGCCTGGTCTGCATAGTGAATTTCAGAGCAGACTGGCTATACAGTGAGACCCTGCCTCAAAAGGATAAAACCCACAAGATGGGTACATCCAGGGGGACTAGCATCCCAGCATCAGGAGGTAGAGGTAGGAGGATCATAAGTTTGAAGCCAGCCTGGGCTACATAACAGGATTTTCTAGATAATACTAAGAATAAAAAAATTTAAAAAAAAAAAATGTTTAAAGGCCAAAATTTTAAACTATCCACTATTCTGGGTGCCATGTTAAAATGTCACTATCTCCATATTGTTTGGGATGCTCCTGAGCCTTCCTCCGGTAGTCACTCTATATCTTTAATCTCTGTATTCCACGATCTCACGGACCAGTCTGTTTTACTGTTGTTGTAAGTCCCACATTCCCTGTGGCCAGAGTCTTGTCTGTGTGATGTTTGTATGCATGTGGGCATGCTGTGCATGTCAAGGCCAGAATTGACATCGGGTGTCTTCCATAGTCACGCTACTCCATATTACTTCGATGACATCTGCTGGGCCACAGGTATGTGAGGGATGGAGAGTTTGGAGATCAGAGAAGAGTTTTCAGGAGTCAGTGCTGACCTTCTGCCATGTGGGTCCTAGAGCTTGACCTCAAGCACTTCTCATAGCCTTTCTACATGGTGTTTCAAGTTAGGGTATCTAACTGAACCTGGGTTCCAAAGACCCTCCTGTCTACACCTCTCTACTGGGTTCTCAGATGCGCACTGCCATGCCCAGTTTTGTCTGTGGATACTGGGGATCTGAATTTCTGATCCTCCTGCTTGCAAGGTAGCTCCCTCACCCAGTGAATCATCTCCAGCTCTCTCACTGGGCAGAGTGAACAGGTGCTTCATCCCTGGCCTTCATGCCACACTGGGAGTCTGCTGGGAGCACATGAAGCCTAACCCAGGGAGACAGAAGAGTATTCGTGCTTCTCCTTCAGGCACGGCTCGAGCGAGATTTGAGCAACAAGAAGATCTACCAGGAAGAGGAGATGCCAGAGTCTGGTGCAGGCAGTGAATTCAACCGCAAGCTCAGGGAGGAGGCGCGCCGGAAAAAATATGGCATAGTCCTAAAGGAGTTTCGGCCTGAGGACCAGCCCTGGCTACTCCGTGTCAATGGCAAATCAGGAAGGAAGTAAGTGACGCTGATGGTGGGAAGGGTCCAGCCTGTATCCCTCACACATACATACTTTGGTGGTTACAGTACCACCTCCATTATCAAAGTTTAACCTTGGAGGTAAATCACCTGGATACTGTTGGCCTGGCTCAGCAGCCTGAGTGTGGCCTAGAGATAGGGCCTTGACACTTGGGATGACCCTATGGGCGAGGACACTCCATTGCAAAGAAGGTGGGGTCTGATGGAGCCAGTGACAAGGACTCTCTGCATAGTTATTCAATAGACCTGATGGTGTAGGGCCCTCAGTAGCCATGGTGGGTTATAGCCTGGGAGCAGCTGGTGGCCACAAGGTGGCAAGGTGATGTTTAGGCTAAGGAGATGGTGGCCCATGCCCTTCTGTCCTATTCATTCCTAGAAGAGCCCTCATGGGAACTTTAGAGGGGATGGATGGAGTGCAGGCAGGCCCTGTGGGTGGGGCCCTGACCTAACCTAGGCTTTCCACAGGTTCAAAGGCATTAAGAAAGGCGGGGTAACAGAGAACACAGCCTACTACATCTTCACACAGTGTGCTGATGGTGCCTTTGAGGCCTTCCCTGTACAGAACTGGTACAATTTCACACCACTGGCCCGACACCGCACACTCACCGCTGAGGAAGCCGAGGAGGAATGGGAGAGGTGAGCCAAAAGTGGTCCTTACAGTATGTACACCCTCAGAGCAAGGCTGCCTGGAGTACTGTCTGCTCAGCACTTGCTTGGGCAGACCTGTCTTGCTTGAGTCTTTGGCCTGGGAGCTGAGTGAAGGCTGGTACCACAGATAGGCACAGCCAGGATCCAGGGAGGCACCTTCTGATGGCAACTGCCTCAGTTCTAGCCTGGGAGGTGGAGACAGAGACAGGTGCAGGGAAACTGAGATTGAGAAATTGGGGATGTACACCTGCTGAGGATGGGACCTGTGTGTCCAGAGAGGGCTTCAGGAATTTATGTGGTTTGTGGGGTTATTACTCTGTGCTTGCCTACAGTTCTGGACCAGTTCTCAAGGGGCCGGAATTGAAATGTCAAAAGCAAGTGCTCTCACTATGCTTAGTCTTATTCCAGGCATGCATAGGTGTGGTTCATGGGCAGCTCCTTGTCCAGTGAGGCCCTATGCCTTCTCTAAGTAACCCTTGAGATAAATTACCTGTGGGGGTGCAGGTGGGAGTCGTGTATGACACACCGGGCACCTTAGCACACAGATGGCAGAAGTAAGAGGGTCAGGCATTCAGGTCCATCTTCTCCTGTATTAAGTTTGAGGCCAGGTGTGGTTATATGAGATTTGGTTACAAAATATCCCAAAACTTGCCAGACACAGTGGTACATACCCTTAATCTCAGCACTTTGTTGCACAAGCAACAGGATCTCTGACTTTGAATGCTGGTTTATATTCCAAGTTCCAGGACAGCTAAGATCACACAATGGGAATCTGTTTTGGTTTGGTTTGGTTTGGTTTGGTTTGGTTTTGGTTTTTCGAGACAGGGTTTCTCTGTATAGCCATGGCTGTCCTGGAACTCACTCTGTAGACCAGGCTGGCCCCGAACTCAGAAATCCGCCTGCTTCTGCCTCCCAAGTGCTGGGATTAAAGGCGTGTACCAGCACTGCCCAGCAATGAGATCCTGTTTTAAAGGGAATTTTAATTGGGCCAAGCCTGGTGGTATACACATTCTAGGCGGCAGTGGCAGGAGGATCTCCTGTGAGTTCAAGGCCAGCCTGGTCTTCATAGTGAGTTCCAAGACAGCCAGGACAATAAAGATTCTATTTCACAAAAAACAAAAAAGCCAAAACAAAAACCAAACAAACAATCTGCCCTCCCCCCCAAACCCATTAAAAAATTATTTAGCTAACCAATATGATGGCTGGATATGCCTGGAACAGACCCTGGGTTTGGAGGAGCTAAGATGTGGGATTCCCAGGGGGCTCAGGTGCACATGGGCCTGAGGCCATCTCAGGCCTCAACCTATATTGTTTCAAGATTTGGGAGTTTGAAATGGCCCAGGCTACATGCCGTGCCCTTTGTTTTTCTGTTGATTTGGTGTAGCTCATGTTAGCTACCCTGCAGGGCCTTTCTGCCTTAGCCTCCTTACAGTGTTTTGCCTTAATGAGGTTATCCTGTCATGCCCATTTGTCCCTGTAAAGGAGAGATGCCCACTTGAGTGTCCTGGTCATTATCTTTTATCATCCTCCTTGCCCAGTGAGCTCTTTGCAGTCCCCTACTCCCCACCATCCTGTGCTATACAAAGGACATAGTCACTTGTTCACATATGCAGGAGGAACAAGGTCCTAAACCACTTCAGCATCATGCAGCAGCGGCGGCTCAAAGACCAGGACCAGGATGAAGAGGAGGAGGAGAAGGAGAAGCGCAGTCGCAAGAAGCCTAGTGAGCTGCGCATTCATGACCTGGAGGATGACCTGGAGATGTCCTCCGATGCCAGCGATGCCAGTGGTGAAGAGGGTGAGTGGGAGGGGCCCAGAGGTCTTAGTTCAGAGACAAGGTGTGCTAACACCACCTGGGAAGCTCATGACACAAGGTTACTCAGGAAATGAATGGCACCTTTACAGAATTTCCATGGGAGCAATTTGTTTAAATTTGCAATGGTGCTGTGCTGCAGGTCACATGGACTTGGCTGATTTAGGTATAGGATTCTTTGGTGACTGAATGCCAGTACTGGTGGAGGGGGTGAGGACAGTGAGTTGAGGTAGTTGCACAGGAGGGATAAGCCTTCTACTTTAAGAATTGGTTCAACCTGGGGCGCAGTCTCCCTGTCAAGACACGTGACATATCCCTGTCAAGACACATAAAAAGACATGTGTGCTGGCTGTGGTCTGAGGCAAGAGAATTCTGACCCTATCCGTCTTTAAAAAATGAAGGGCTAAGCCAGACGGTCATAGCACCCATCTTTAATCCCTGTACTTGGGAGGTGGAGAGTGGTGGATCTTTGTGAATTCAAGGTAGTCTACAGAGCAAGGTCTAGGACAGCCACAGATAGACAGAGAAACCCTGTCTATAAGAAACAAAAACAAACAAAATATTCCCAGACCCCACACAACACAGCAACATTCATAGGGGTTGAGAATGTGGTCAGGGGTGGAGCTCATGCCTAGAATCCCCTTTGGGTAACAGGTTGAATATCAGATAACTTGCATATTAGATATTTGCATTACAATTCATAACAGTAGCAAAAATACAGTTATGAAGAGCACCAAAAATAATTTTATGTTGGGGCTTACCACAACATGAGGAACTGTGTTAAAGGGTCTCAGTATTAGGAAGGTTGAGAAGCACTGGCCTAGGTTGCTCTCTCCTCTACCTCTGTTCCTTCTCCTGAGGTGCAACTTATATTTATGTGCTATTTATACTACAGTTCAGCAACTTGTAAGAATCCTCAGAAAGCTGGCTAATGGTGGCACAGGCCTGTGACCCCAGCATTCCAGAAGCTGATGCAGGAGGACATTTAATTCAGGGCAAACCTAGACTACAAATCAAGGTGTCATATCAGAAGTAATTACATATGTGTTTTCTCTGTAGAGCTGAGCATGCATCACCATGGTGACTTGTGGATGATTTCAGGTCTCTCTTAGTCAGGGTTACTATTGCCATGATGAGACACCGTGACCAAAGCAACGTGGGGGGGAGAGAGTTTATTTGGCATCTACTTCCATATCTTAGTCAGACACTGAAGGAAACCAGGTCAGGAACTCAAACACTGCTGGAACCTGGAGGCAGGAACTGATGCAGAGGCCGTGAAGGGTGCTGCTTACTGATTTGCTCCTCATCGCTTGCACAGTCTGTTTTCTTATAGAACCCAGGACCGCCAGCCTAGGGATGGCCTCACCCACAGTGGGCTGGGCCTCCCACGTCAATCACTCAATAAGAAAATGTCCTACAGGCTTGCCTACAGCCTGATCTTATGGCTGGGTTTTCTCAACTGAGGCTCTCTCCTCCCAGATGACTCTAACCAGGACAAAATCCTTTCTTTCTTTCTCCTTCTCTCCTGGTGACTGTGAGTCAGCTATGTGTCCTACAGGGCTGCCTGCTCAGATACTTCTTACCAAGGCTTTAGATGCTATGTGACCTGCTGTCTTTCCTGTCACTCCTGAGTATAATGATGCAGGTGGCATCAGGTGTCAGGATTTCCTGCTAGATGGGATTGCTGCTCATGGGTATAGCCCCTGCCTACAATTCCCCAGTGAGAGGGGTTGGGGAGTGGATTGGGTGGAACCCCTGTCTAGAATACCCCAGTGAGAGGGGTTGGGGAGTGGATTGGGTGGAACCTCTCCCCAGCAGTTCGCAAAGATCTGGACTCATCCAGTCTGGGTCCCTGTGTGTTCCCTTCCCAGGCAGCAGAGCCTCCAAGGCTAAGAAAAAGGTCCCCGCGACCAAGGCAGGCAGGAAGAAGAAGAAGAAGAAGGGCTCAGATGATGAGGCTTTTGAGGACAGTGATGATGGAGACTTCGAGGGCCAGGAGGTAGACTACATGTCCGACGGCTCCAGGTGAGGCAGGGGCGAGGCAGAGATGAGGCAGGGGTGAGGCGGGCCTTCCGTCACCCAACTTCACGGCTTGCCTGTCTTTCCCCTACAGCAGCTCTCCAGATGAGACAGAAGGCAAGCCCAAGGTGCCCCAGCAGGAGGATGGCCCCAAGGGTAGGTGCCAGTTGGGGACCAGCCAGGGAGTGGGAGTGTGCTCAGTAGTTGGTGCTGCTCACACCTGTGTCCTGTGTCCCAGGGGTGGATGAGCAGAGTGAGAGCAGTGAGGAGAGTGAGGAGGAGAAGCCCCCCGAGGAGGACAAGGAGGAGGAGGAAGAGAAGAAGGCCCCTACCCCACAAGAGAAGAAACGCAGGAAAGGTAGGTGAGGCGTGTCAGGCTGAGGGTGATGATGGCCCGTGTACTCCTGTTCCTTTGGACCTACTTGCTCATGGGTATTGGTGGGTAAGGTCTCTGCTTATGATCTTTATCTGTACTATGCAGATAGCAGTGATGACTCAGACAGCTCAGAAGAGAGCGACATTGACAGTGAGACCTCCTCTGCGCTCTTCATGGCCGTAAGTCAGAGCTGGGGGCTTGAGTAGGAATGACAGTTTGAGCCTTCAGACTCATACGCCAATCTATGCAGAAGAAGAAGACACCCCCCAAGAGGGAGCGGAAGCCATCAGGGGGGAGTTCAAAGGGCACTAGTCGGCCAGGAACTCCCAGCGCAGAAGCTGCAAGCACCTCTTCTACCCTGCGGGCCGCAGCCAGCAAGCTGGAGCAGGGTGAGTGCCCAGGGAAGTCTGTCCCTGGAGAGACAGAACTGCTGGCAGCACACCTGTTGTCCCTGTCTGGGCCCTACCCAGACCTGACATTACTCTCTCCACCAGGAAAGCGGACAAATGAGACTCCAGCAGCCAAGCGTCTTCGGATGGACACGGGTCCCCAGAGCCTGTCTGGGAAGTCCACACCCAGCAGCAGGTACATTCAGACAGGAGCAGGACCATAGGTAGGATTGGGCTAAAAGGACTCTTGTATGACTCCAGTCTCCCTTCCTTCCCCTCCCACAGTGATGTCCAGGTGACAGAGGACGCTGTGCGCCGCTACCTGACCCGCAAGCCCATGACCACAAAGGACCTGCTGAAGAAGTTCCAGACCAAGAAGACAGGGCTGAGCAGCGAGCAGACAGTGAATGTGCTGGCGCAGATTCTCAAGCGCCTCAACCCTGAGCGCAAGATGATTGGTGATAAGATGCACTTCTCCCTCAAAGAGTGATACCAATAAAGAGAGCAGGCCCAGAGTTCGAGTCATCACTGCCACCCCTGCCCTCCTAGGTCTTGAGGCATCTGAGCCTCCATTTTTTTTAGTGCATCATATATGTATTAACTATATTAACCATTCCACTCATTTACATCTCAAATGATATCCCACTTCCCAGTTACCCCTTCTACCAAACCCCTATCCCATGAATCCCACTTCCCAGTTACCCCTCCATACCAACCCCCATCCCACATCTTCCCTCCCTCCTCCCCTTTGCCTGCATAAGAGTGCTCCCCCACTTACCCACATTCTCCCACCTCTCCAGCATCCCCCCTACTCTGGGGCATCAAACCTCCCTGGGACAAAGGGACTCCCCTCTCACTGCTGTCAGGCAAGGCCATCCTGTGCTATATATGTATCTGGAGCCATAGATTCTTCCAGGTACTTTCCTTGGCTGGTGGTCTAGACTCTGGAAGAACTGGGTGGTCAGGTCAGTCTATGTTGTTTTTCCAGTGGGGTTGCAAACCCCCCTCTGCTCCTCCAGTCCCTTCTGCCAGCTCCCCAACCCGGTCCCCTGAGCTCAGTCTGATGGTTGGCTCCAAGCATCCACATCTGCATTGGTCAGTTGCTGGCCAGACCTCCCAAGGAACTGCCACACTAGGTTCCTGTCAGCAAGCACCTCTTGACCACGGCAACAGTGTTGGGTTTGGTGTCTGCAGACAGGATGGATCCCCAAGTGGGGCAGTCCCTAGTTGGCCCTTCCTTCAGTCTCTGTTCAGTTTTGTGTTGTCCCCATTCTTCCTTTGGACAGGAACATTTCTGGGTTAAAAACTTTGAGATGGGTGGGTGGCCCCATGCCTCGACCGGGGCTGTCCCTATCTTCTAGAGGTGGGCTCCCCCTTCTCTGAGCATTTTGACTAAAGTCCTCCCTGCTGGGTTCTGGGAGCCTCACATTTCGCTGGTGTCTGGGTTCCTTCAGCAGCTATCCTCATTCCACACCCCCACACTACATATTTTGTTCGATTTCCTGATCCTGTGTACCTCTCTCACATCTCCAGTTCCTGATGCTGCCACCCTTCTGAGCCTCCATTCTTTCTTTCTTTCTTTCTTTCTTTTTTTGTAAGTTGGAAAATAACTTCATTTGTTCTAGGGCATTGGCCAGAGTCCCCTTAGAACTTCTGAAACTGCTTCTTGGTGCCAGCAGCTTTGGTGACCTTGAGCACATTAAATCAAACAGTCTTGCTCAGGGGCCTGCATTCTTCAACAGTAACAGTGTCGCCGATCTGTACACCCCTGAAATGGAGACAGGTGCACAGACATGTTCTTGTGATGCCTCTCAAAGCGATTGTATTTCCGGATGTAATGGAGATAGTCCCGGCGGATGACAATGGTCCTTTGCATCTTCATCTTTGCCACCACACCAGACCTCGGATGGAGACATTTCCAGTGAAGGGGCATTTCTTGTCTATGTAGGTGCCCTCGATGGCCTCTTTGGGCGTCTTGAAGCCCACCGATGTTTTTGTAGTACCAAGGGAGTTTTTCCTTGCCGGTTTCTCCCAGCAAAACAAGCTTCTTGTTTTGAAAGATTGTAGGCTGCTTTTGGTAAGCACGCTCTGTCTGAATGTCCGCCATCTTCCCGGCAGCCTGAGAAAAAGCCTGAGCCTCCATTCTTATAGGACACAGCTTTCCTGCCCACTGAGCTCAGTCCATAGCCAGGACTTGTCTCGCGTACAATCTTCATGGCTTTTTTTACTTTGCCTCTGCCCTGGCCACACCCACAGCCCCTCATTGGGGGATTCTAGGCAGGGGCTTTACTCCTGAGCCACCACGCCCTAGCCCCTACCTTGGGTCAGCGTGTTGTGTGGATTTATGGTGGCATGCACTTGGAGATGCTCAGCTTCCCCCAGTCCTCCCGGAGTTGCAGTACAAGTGATGAAATGTTGGGACTCAGACCCGCTACGCCATCCCCAGTCCTCTTCCTACTGTTGTAACTGAGGCTGGCTGATCCTCCCACCTCCACCTCTGGAGTTTGGGATGATAGGCATGTACCACTGATATGCATGACTCTTTTACTTTGTCTTTTGTGAAAGTCTTGCAGTGTAGCCCAGGCTAACCTGCAACTCAGTCTCCCAAATGCTAGGATGACAGTCATGTTCCCTGAATACAACCCAGGCCACTTTTAATGTGCAGTTCTCATCTTGGGTGCTTTCCTTACTGATTTCTGCCATCCAACCTATGCCTGGTGTAGGCACCTACATGCTGTTTTCCATTCCCAAGTGACATTCCTGGGGTCCCCCTTATCTCCTGACAGGCCAGCCAGGCGTGGCTTGGGGAGAGTGCTTTACATTCTTGAGTAGTGACAGGGCTGATGGTTGCTTGGCCTCAACTGCTACCTTGCAAGCTGGGTCGACAGCTGGAGTAAAGTGAGAGCTTCCTATCACCAGCAGCTGGACGCAGTGCAAACTCAGTCCCGCCACCCTTTGTAGACTGGAAATGCCTGAGAAAGGGGCTAGTCCTTAGGAATGTCCGTGCTCATTGAACATCCCTGCTCAGCTGTCTGCTGACCCTTCGGCCAGAGTCTAAGGTGCCATCCACCCTAGGACAGGCAGGTGTGCACCTGTTTGAGGGCAGAGCCTTGCCTTCAAGGGAACCTAGTTCAAGTGACTTTTTGAGAAAGGGTCTCAAGTAGCTCAGGCTGGCCTTGAACTGGTGATCTTCCTTCCTCAGCCTTCCCAGTGCTGAGATGACAGGCACGCATCATGTCAGTTTATACCGTGCCGTAGATGGAACCCACAGCTGCTTTGTTGATGCTCAGCAAGCATTCTACAAATTCAGCTCTGGAGGCAGACGCAGGTGGATTTCTGAGTTCGAGGCCAGCCTGGTCTACAGAGTGAGCTCCAGGACAGCCAAGGCTACCCCCCCCCCCCAAAAAAATTCAGCTCTAAATTTTGTGTCTTTTTAAAAAGACATTCTCTTTTTAATGTCTTTAGTGTCTTGTGCAGCCATCACATGCATGTGGTGGTCAGAGGACTTTTGAGAGTCAGTTCTCTTCTACCATGTGGATTCTGCAATCACACTTGGGTTGGCTTTTACCTGCAGAACTCCTACCTTGCATCGATCCTGCCCTGGCTTCCTGAGCACGGGGGCTATCCCATGCCCAGCATCAATTCTATGCCTTTGTCTCCAAAGTTGTTGCCCATGTTCCCTTGCTGGGTTTCATGGATCCAGAAGTCTGCAGAACCTGTGCCTTTCTGGGAATGATTTGTTGCTGCCGCCTCCTCTTGGCTGCAGCTATGGCTTCACAGGTTGGCCTTCCAAGAATGGGAGTCCCAGCCCTTGGCTATCCCCTTTTCCTGTTTTGATGCTGGCTCAGCCAAGCCCGGAGACAGAGGCATGATGCCTTAATCCTGGCTGAAGCTGAGATGGCCTGGTGCCCACTGAGTCCCCTACCTGCCATGTGTACTTCCCAGTCCCTACTGGCACTACATGGCCCACACTCCAGTAAGAGCCCTATAGCAGGCTCCCTCCCAGCCTCCCTGTACTTCTTCCACTGACAGCAGGTGGGGGGAGGACATGGGTTGGTAGCCAGCTCTGGACTTGCTTCTGGCTGATGGTGTGACACTCATAAATTAGGGGCACCGGGGTGTTAGAAATGGGTTTATGGAATGTCTGGGTGGGTGAGCCATCAATTCTTAGGCATGAGGAGGTGGGGAAAAGGTGGGTGGGACCCCATGGCTTCCCTGGAACATGGTGCTGGCAGTGATTCTAATCCCCAGGACAGACAGGGAATAAATTCAGGGCACCAAGGTCTCGGCACCCAGGGACCTGCTACCACAATGGCTGCAGGGAGACTTTGGATCATGTGTCTGCTGCTCCTGGCCTTGCACCTGAGCCTTGGCTGGGTCCTTAATCTTCAAGAGGCTCCTGTGGCAGATGAGCGCTCATCTGGGAAGATGGCAGAGACTGGAGGGACCTGGAAGCCCCATCAGGGTAAGAATTTCTGGGGGCCCCCTGACTCCCCAGTTCCTTCTCTCAAAGCCCTCGCTCTGCCTCACAACCCTATTCTACCTTGTACTAGGTAACAACCATGTTCGCCTTCGAAGAGCCTTAGCTGGCTCCTGCCAGCTGTGGAGCCTGACCCTACCAGTGGCTGAGCTGGGCCTGGGCTATGCTTCAGAGGAGAAGGTCGTCTTCCGATACTGTGCTGGGAGCTGTCCCCGAGAGGCCCGTACCCAGCACAGTCTGGTACTGGCCCGGCTTCGAGGGCAGGGTCGAGCCCACGGCCAATCCTGCTGCCGGCCCACCAGCTATGCTGATGTGACCTTCCTTGATGACCATCACCATTGGCAGCAACTGCCTCAGCTCTCAGCTGCGGCTTGCGGCTGTGGTGGCTGAAGGAGTCCAGTCTGCTGTCTCAGAATCACAAGTATGAGACAGGCTGGGCTCCGAAAGGCTCAAGTGACATTATTAGAAATTTGCATAGGTAAAGATTTTAGAAGGGAAGGGACCTGGGTTTCTTTGTTTGTTTGTTTGTTATCAGCAGTGAATGCAATAAATGATATTCTCATGGCCTTAAGAGTGTGTGTGAGGAGGTGTACCCTGGCAGCCATCATGCTGTGTGAAACCTGAGACTCCAGCCCTAGCAGACGGTAATTTGTAGATTCCCATGATAGCATTTTTCCTACTTTATTCACAAATCCAGAGGATATGTAGAGAGGTCAGCAGGCTGGAGGTGGCTCTTCTGGCCTTCCTGGCCCCATCCCCTCAGGGAGGGAGCGGCAAATCACTGAGATTCGTCGGCCCCGGGGAACCCGGTGCTCCCCAAAAAATGATTCTTCATCTCTAAGGATCTCATGGGAGAAGTCATATCGGGCTGAACCCCTGCAAGAAGAGAGAAGCTGAGTGGGTGGATGGAGGGAAGTCTGTCCCTTCAGCATTTCCATACTTTTTTCTGACTTCCTCTGCTGTGAGAGCAGAAACAAGAGCTGTTAGAAACACTTGGCCTCATCTGGGGACTCTAGGCTATGTTGTACCTTAAGATATAGAGAGAGCCTGGCTCTAGCAACAGTTCCAGCCACTGCTCAGGTTCCTGTGTGTGCACCAGCTTCATAACACTTGGAGACAACAGGGAAAGGCCCGCAATGGTGGATCCACAGAACTGGAAAAGGAGAATGGTGTGTGTCTAAGGGGGTCAAGCTTAGTTCTGCCCTCCTGCTCACCAACAACCTGCCTAGGAGTTCTGATGGAATGCCTTCTGCCCACCTTGACACTGTCAACGTGAGGCTTGATGTAGCCCCGATGTTCCAGGTCCAACACATGGACGGGGGATAGCAGGGTCTGGTCAGGACCAAAGGCAGCCACCTGGACCCGCTGCAGGATGGCCTGGCTTGCATCGGACCAGCAGGATTTCTCTGTCTCCCTGAAGCCGTGGATGGCCTGTATGGAGAGTCAGGAAAATGAGGTACAGAGGAGTGCAGTACAGGGCAGGCAGTTTTTCCAACTTGAGCTCACAATCTGTGAGGTTTCAACCACGCATCTGGTCTTCACCTTTCAATTCCCAGTGGTCCCTGGTGCTGGCCACCCTAATATTCAGTATCTTGTCTCCAGTCTCAACTTGATCCCACTCAAGTCCCTAGTGAAACTCCCAACTGCTGGCACTCCCTCTCCTAGGTCTGCTTTTTATTTCTAATCTTGTCATCAGTGTCCCTCAGTTCCAGAACTTCATGCCTGGAGACATTCTTGTCCTCACCACCCATTCCTTGGTGCCCACCAAAACCCTGCCTTCTGACCCATCCCCACACCACAGCCCCTGTTCTTGGTGAAGTTCACCAGGGATTTGCCCCCACTGTAATACTGCACTTCTCTATCCCCCTGAGCTCAACGTTGCCAGTTCACCTTTTCTGGCTCTGGTCCCTTCCCCTGCTCTAAGGATCATCCACAACCCCGCAGCTGCAGGCCTTCCCCTGCCTCAGCTCTGGCATCAAGATAGCCCTGTTTCCATAAGACGTTCTGATCAGCTGTCGCTCCTGGAGCTGCCCAGCACCCGCCACGTCCTACACCAGAGAAACTGGTCGCACGCAGCAGCAGTCGGAGCCCCATGTCACTTGGTCCCGCCCGAACCTACGTATGGCACTGCCCAAAACACACGGTTCCCAACCAGGCCTAGCTCTTCACTCTGCCCCTCAGGACCCCGCCCCCTCATTACGTCCCAGTGGGAGTCCCCGTAGCTCGCCACCCCGCCCACTCACCCCGTCCCAGTGGTCATATTCGTAGCGCCGGCGCCGTAGCTGGGGCTCCAGTTCGCGTGTTAACGTGTCCTCCTCCTCCTGGCTCAGGAAGCGTGGGTGCACCACGGCCTCATCACGCAGGCGGCTCAGCAAGGCAGAGTCTGAGCCGCGCACCCAGCCGCACACAGAAAGCAACCGCATCGCTAGCCTCCGGCTGCCCGCCATCTTCAGGGATTGACTGCACAAAGCTGAGCCACACCCCCGCAAGCCATTGGCTGACAGAGCACCACGCCCACCAGCTATTGGTTCTCCCACGTGCTGTCCCCACCCCCCCCACCCCCGCACACACATACTATTGGACACAAGCAGGCACTCACATCCTATTAGTTGTGTCTACTGGCTTGTCCCACCTCTCGGCCCTGAGCAAGGTCTCACACTTTTGTGAGGTGCAGAACAAGGCTCGGGGTTATGTGGAGGCAAAGCCAAGGTTGGAAGTTCAACTATCCTAGAGCAAGCCTATCGCCAGTCAAACACACGATAAAGAAAGGAAGATAACTCCAAAGTAAGCCCCTTGACTTTGAGGCTAGCCAGAATTTCAGATGTTGTCCACAAAATAAACATCCGAACAAGTAAGACCACCACCTCAAATGTTAAATTTAAAAAGAAAAGTTTACTTCCTTCCACACCACCCTAAAAAAATGGGCCTAGGAAAATGGCTCAGCACTTGCCAAAAAGCGTGATGGCTTTGGTTTGACTTCCAGGATCCCCAAACACAGTGCAAGTTGGAAAAACAACTCCTGCACTCGTGACCCTCTGACTTCACTTGTGACCCTCTGACCTCCAAAGGGTCATGTGGCACCTGCCTCCATCCCATAAACTGGCCCAATTCCCTTTTTTAGCTACATCTACAGATCAGATTCCCTGCTTCAATTTTTAGTAAAACTCCATAAAAATTTCCCGACATTCTCTCTGGCTTCAGCTGGCTTTTGGAGTCTTGCAACAAAATGCCAGGACTTTGTCACCTGGTCAGTCACCAGGGCCAGGTCCAATGGGTCTGAGGATCAATCCAAAGTTGGTGGTAGATTCTGGTAGACCCTCCACCCTAACTCTTAACTAAGGGGCAGAGCCCTGGCTCAGCAGGTAAGAATGTACTCTAAATTTGCACTCACATGCACAAACCTACACATAATCAAAAATAAATGCATAAAACCATCTTTCTACCCAATAACTTTGGGGTAGTATATGGCTCAAGTCTGCTGACAACCAGGTGTGGTGGCGCACACCTTTAGTCCCAGCACTCAGGAGGCAGAGGCAGGCGGGTATCCAAGTCAGAGGCCAGGCTGGCCTACAGAGCTAGTTCCAGGGCAGCCAGGTTTGTCAAAGTGAAAGAGGCCTGCTGTCTTAGAAAAGTAATGAAAGGTGCTTCAGACATGGGACAAAGACTACAAAGATTTAATTTAAAATCACTGTCACAGGTAGTCTGCCCTGCTTTGAGGGCAACCTCAATCCACATCTCCTCCAGGGGTCGTTCTCGGGCCCAGCAGAGGAAGTCTCAGTCTGGTCTCCACACTCCTGGAGAGCAACTCAGGCCCTTAGGTGCCTGCTGGGGCAGGAGGATCCGTCGATGTCGTGGCAGTCTCCTTCTGTACCAGTTCTGGTTCATCCTCCCCGTCCTGAGGTGGGTGGACCAAGACCTTGTCCAAGATGCCAAACTCTTGGGCCTCCATGGGGCTCATGTAGCGGTCCCTCTCCATGGCTGACTCTAGGAAAAGCAGTATATGTGGGTAAGACTAAAGACCTGGGATGCTTTTCCCAAATTCTTAGGTTGAAGCCCCTACCAGTTGTGAGAGGATTTATGGAGTTGTAAGGGACCCCTACCATGGGATCTATGCTCTTATGAAGAAAAGAAAGCCATTTGGGAAGCAAAAGTAGAAAGGCTACAAACCAAGATCATGTCTTAAAAGAAAAAAAAAAAGAGGAGTTCTGTTGATTGAGCACTTTCCTAACAGAGCCCAGGTTTTATACTTAGGACCACCAGCAATTTCAGGAAACCAAAGGTGTAGGAGCTATCAGCATCAGGATTGATCAACATAAGAATGTCACCTTCCGATGGGCGGTGGTGGCGCCGCTGCAAGCCTTTAATCCCAGCACTTGGGAGGCAGAGGCAGGGAGATTTCTGAGTTCGAGGCCAGCCTGGTCTACAGAGTGAGTTCCAGGACAGCCAGGGCTACACAGAGAAACCTTGTCTCGAAAAACCAAAAAAAAAAAACAAACCTATCACCTTCCAGGCCGGGCCACCTCTGACCCTCCAGCTTCCAGGACTGAGATGCATATTCCTAGCATTTTAGCTTCAGCCCTTGATGTTTTGTTCCAGGTCAAGGTACTTAAGACACGTGCTTACTCTGACAATTCTTCCCCAAGGGGCTTGGGAACTTCTCTGTGAATCATTCTCCACCATAGTAAAAAACAGTTTTTTGGTTTTTTTGTTTGATTGTTTTCTAGACAGGATCACATGTAGCCCAGGCTGGTCTCAAAATGATGACCTTCAACTCCTGATTCTCCTGTCTGCACTTGCCAAGTGCTGGGGTGAAGGGCTGCAACACTATGCCACATTGATTTAATTTTTTACTGACTACTCAAATATAATCAGGTCACAGGACCCACATGGTAGAAGAGAATCGCTTCCTGAACATCGCCACCTGAACTCTACGTGGCATGGCATTCACACATCAATAAAATGCAAGTAGGAAAAGATCACGTAGTGCTATGTGGTGAGTCTTAGACTGAACACGCGTGACCAGCAACAAAGTACACCGAAGAATAGCATGTGGGACAGGGAGATGGCTTGGTGGGAAGAGGGCCTTGCTATCAAGACTAATGACCTCAATTGCAATCACTACTCTTTACAAGGTGTCAATAGAGAACCAATGTTTACAAGCTGTCCTCTGACTGCCACACATCACTGCGACAGGTATGCTCCCCAAATCAACTTTTTTTTTTTTTTTTTTCCAAGACAGGGTTTCTCTGTAGTCCCGGCTGTCCTCGAACTCACTCTGTAGACCAGGCTGGCCTCGAACTCAGAAATCCGCCTGCCTCTGCCTCCCAAGTGCTGGGATTAAAGGCGTGTGCTACTACAGCCCAGCAACAGCTCAGCTTTTAAGAGCGCTGGCTGCTTGCTCTTCCAGAGGTCCTGAGTTCAATTCCCAGCAACCACAAGGCTTACACCAGTCTGTAATGGGATCCACGCTCTCTTCTGGTGCGTCTGAGGACAGCTAGTGTACTCATATACATTAAATAAATCTTTAAAAAAAAAAAAAAGAAGGGCGCCAGGGAAGCAGCCCTTGTTGCTGTCCCCCATGAAAACAACCTCTGTAGCACAGGCCAGCTGAGCCCTGAGCCCTGTGACTGAGACTGAAACCCAAACATTCTCTAGCCCAGTGTCCAATTCATAATTCCCTACCTCTACCCCCAGAGCTGGTGTGACAGGTAGGTACCAACACACCTCGCTTGCAAAACTGACCTAAAGGGCTCAGAACTGGAGATTTTATCTGAAGGGAATTCTGCCTAATATGCTAGGAACTTTTGTTTTGTGATGCTGGGGACAGAGAAGCCATGTCGGACCAGAACTATTTCCCCAGGACTAGAGTTGGCTCAGTGGTTAAGAGGACTTGTTTTGGCGGAGGACCCATCCATGATTCCCAGCACCCACTGGACTCACAATCATCTGTAACTTCAAGTGCTCTCTTCTTACCTCCATAGCACTTCACACTCACACACACACACACACACACACACACACACACACTCTCTCACACTCACACACACACACACACACACACACACACACACACACACTCTCACACACAGAGTGAGCACATTACAGTAATCTGGTTCTGACTGTCCAGGTGGGGAAACCCTGCTTCAGGACAATGCTGATGTACCGGTGTGTGCTGTGTGAGGCTGGGTGCTCACCGATCACCTGCAGGCTCTGCTTGGTATGTTTGGCATAGATGGTGTATAGCTGCTTTTTCAGCTTCATGATTTCCTCTGCCTGGATGGCGATGTCTGTGGCTTGGCCCTGAGGAGCAGTAAGTTGAGGAAGAAGATGAAACTTCTCGTGGGACACTAGTGAGGGAGCCATAGCTGTGTGTCAGACCTTCTGAGTGTTATCTTCCTCCCACTAATCTATTTTTAGTTTAGTTTAGTTTAGTTTAGGGACAGGATCTTTACATAACTCTAGCTGTACAGAAACGATGAAGCTGAGGCTGCCATGAAACTAACAGAGATCACCTTTTCTCTGCCTCTGCTGCCTGAATACTGGGATTAAAGGCATGTACCACAACACCTGGCTCTATTTTATCCTTTCTGGCATTGGAAATGGAACCCAGGGCCTTATCTCTGCTTGGCAAGCATTCTACTTCTGAAGAGTACCTCCCCAGCCATGAAAGCACTTATCTCAAAGCAGTGGCGGCAGGATCTCAGTGGGGTCAGAGTCAACCTGGTCTACATATAAACTACAGCACTGCTGAGGCTACATGATGAGACCGTCTCCAACAAACAAAAAGGAGGGGTGCTCTCGTTCTAGTTCCCACTAGATGTCCTTGCAGAACATACACTTACCCTGGCTCCTCCAGAGGGCTGGTGGATCATGATTCTGGAATTGGGCAGTGAATGGCGCATGCCTGGGCTGCCAGCAGCGAGGAGCAGGGAGCCCATGCTGGCAGCCTGTCCAACACACCACGTGCAGATGGGGTTCAGAATGTATTGCATTGTGTCATAGATGGCCAGGCCTGCAGTTACCACACCACCTGTAGGCAGTGGAGCAAGAAAGGGGGATTATACCCCAGTACCCTTCCAGCAAGCCACAAGGGCAAATGTTGTTAGGGGTAGGGGGTGACAGAAACAAGAGGGGTAAAGTAACAAGGAGGATGTTTCCTTGAGAGTTAGCTATGATCAGACATGTGCATGTGACAACACCCTGAATTAAATAAAAGGATTCAAAGGGCTGTTAGCCACCTCTCAGCTGTGTATCAACATGTAAGGCTAACTACTTCCCACTTTTTGAGGCACACGGCCCAGCACAACTCAAATGTGAGCATTTTTTTTTTTTAGTTTTTTTCAAGACAGGGTTTCTGTGTAGCCCTGGCTGGCCTTGAACTCAGAAATCCGCCTGCCTCTGCCTCGCAAGTGCTAGGATTAAAGGTGTGGACCACTATTGCCCCGTGAGCATTCTTATTGTTCACATGGAGCTTTGATGAGAAGACAGATGAGTGCCTGACTGACAGCTTGCTGAGTGGCCAATATTGAAACCACCCATCCAGTAATGGTGCTCTCCACCAAGCCTAACAAACTGAACTCAATTCCCACTCACAAGATGGGGAAGAGCCCACATCACATGGACCCATATCACAGAAAACCCAAAGAATGTCCTCTAATCTACACACACACACACACACACACACACACACACACACAC